>WAAG01010669.1:4232-43191 GCA_013390105.1 Tichodroma muraria | reverse complement strand
TAAACCATGTACCCCCAAAGGCCCCGAGTACCTCCGAAATCAGCGAATACCCCCCAAAATGGGGCATCGCCTCCTCCACGATGATGACACTCCCCCCTCAGATATGGTACCGCACCCGCACTCCCCCGGCTCAGACGCTGCCGGGGGGGATTGCCCTGAGCCCCCCTAGGGATATCCCCATGGAGCCGCTGCCCCCCCAAGTCCCCCAGCTCAGCCCCCAGCCAAACTGGGGGCCACCCCAGAAGCAGAGCCCGGCTGCGAGGGTGCTGGGGGTGTCACTTTTGCCATTGCCTCGGTCTCTCCGTGTCCCTACCTGGGCCGGGTGGCTCCCGGTGGCTCTGGGCGGCTGTCGGGCTGTGTCCCCTCCGAGCGCCCCGAGTGTCCCCGAAGCTGCCAGCGGGGCGGGGGGGGATTTTTAGCCGCTGTTAGAGCGGAGGGAATGTCACCCACCCCCCTTCTGTGCCCCCCACCCCTTGTGGGGGGGGTGAAGGGACAGCGAGCTGACACCACCCACCAGGGCCACCGCTGTGCCAGGCTGGGGGGCACAACAGCCACGGGGGACAGTGGGGACCCCCAGCCTGAGTCATGTCCCCTGCCCAGCACTGTCCGCACACCGCGGGGTGGGGGGGGGAGGTGTGGTGTCTGGTATTTTAATTGGACCCCCCTCATTAGCGCCCAGTTCATTAGAGGCTCAGAAAGGGCTTTGTGTCCGCGGGGACAGCGGGAACAGAGTGTCCCCAAGCAACGGCGCTGGCAGGGAATATGCGCCCAGTGGGACATGGGGACACCGGTGCGGGGACATGGAGCCCCCGGTGGCCCTGTGGAGTGCAGGGATTTAGGGCACCTTAAACCCAAACATCGGGGACCTGCAGGACTTCTGGGGGTCCCAAAGCTCACCCCGGGGCGGGGGGCTCCCCCTGCGGTGCCCACCTGAAACCAGCCTCGTAGGAGGAAGGGGGAGGCACCCACCCGTCCCCCAGGGTTTGGGGGGGCCTGCTGGGCTGGGGGATGGGCTGGGAGGGGGGTGCTGAGCCCGGGAAGAGGAGGAGGAGGAAGGCTGAGCCACGATCCCATTAAAGAGCTTAGGCAGCGGGAGGGCGGCGCCCAGCGGGGCAGGATTAGGGGCCTCGTTACCCATCCCCCGGGGGTAATTAGCTCCCTTTTCCCTGCAGGAGGAATCCCCCAGTGCCACCGTCCCCCGCCATCACCCCCTGCCACCACCCTGTCCCCCTGTCACTGCTCTGGAGCATCCAGGGGCAGGGGACACACACAACCAGGGGCTGATCCCGGACTCAGTAGCTCCCAAAAGTGGGATCACAGCCCACAGACAGGAGGGAGCCCCAAAATGATCCCCACTTCCCATGTCACCTCAGGGGACCAGTCCCCACGGGCAGGGGGTGTCACGCTGATGCCCCCCCTTATGTAAAGCCCCCTGCCCACCTCCCTGAGATGCTCCGTCTTTTTTTTTTCTCCCTGAGCCCTAATCTTTGCCATCTTGGGCTAATTGGATTTCCTGGGTCACATGGCAAGATAAAAAGTCCCCAAATCCCACGGTCAAAAAAAATCAGGTTATCCATGGGGAATTAAGGGAGAGAGCGGGGGGCAGCCAGCAGCGAGGACCCACCGAAGAGTGCTGCCGGCTTGGGGCACCCCAACATCAGGGTGTGGGGTACCTGGCTTGCCTTTTTTTGAATTTCTGGTTCACCCCCGAGTGCCCACCTCGTCCCCGAGGTGTGCATATTGTCTCCTTGAAGAGCTGGAAAAGCCTGGGGACCTAGAGGAGCTTGTGGCGTTATTGGAGGAGGAGGAGAACGAAGCCATGGGGAGCGGGGCCAGTGCTGAGGACAAGGAGATGGCCAAGAGGTCCAAGGAGCTGGAGAAGAAGCTCCAGGAGGATGCTGATAAGGAGGCCAAGACAGTCAAGCTGCTGCTGCTTGGTAAGGCTGGAGGGGATGTCCCCTGGAGATGTCCCTGTGTTTCCACCCCATTGAGGCTGAGGGGATGTGGGGATGGGGAGGGGGACAGGGAACCCATGACCCCCCAGGCTCCTCCTGCCCTGTCCCTGGTACCCCTCGGACAAGCTGCCATCAGCCTGGAGAGGTTGTCCCGCCACCAGGACATCCCCAGGGTTATCCCTGGGAAGGGCTGGAGGTGGCATCGGCTCTTGGGGATGGCAGGCACGAAGGGGACAGTGGGGGGATAGAGGAAGGGACCAAGACACTGGGTCCCACCAAGGATGTGCCACATCTCAGAGGGGTCAGTGAGAACCTGGGGAGCTCCTGCCACCAGCACCCCAAAACCTGCTGGTGGGTGCCAGGCAGGAGGAGATAGTTCCTTGGGGGTCCCACTGCATCCCACGGGGCAAGGGGGTGACCCTGTGGGGCAGGAGGTGACTCCATGGGGCAGGGGCCAGCAGTGGGGCCTTATCCAGGTGGGGGGGCTGGGGTCAAGGCGATTAACATCCTAATTCTAAGCAGCTTCCTGTGCTGCCCTAAGCCGCTTACGGCCCCAAAGGCATCGCCAGGCACTGCCCACGGTGGGCGGAGGTGTGGGACCTGGGGTCCTGCACCCAGGAGGTTCCCACCACCCTGTGGGTTCCTGAGCTGTGGTCCCACACAGAGTGCAAGGGGTGGGGAGTGTGGGGACAATGGTGGTGGTGGGAAGAGGCCAGGCTGGGTGTCTAGGCAGGGGATGGGTGGGAGACAGTGGCTTTGGTCCCCATGGGGTGCCCATCCCTGTGGCATCAGGCCCTGATGGGCACTAAAGTGTCCCTCCCCCCCTTTTCCAGGGGCTGGAGAGTCAGGGAAGAGCACCATCGTGAAGCAGATGAAGTGAGTATGGCCTGAGCCAGACTGGGGAGGGGGAGGCCACCAGGATGAGCCACCAGCTCTTGGACATGGGGTGGCTGGACCCCCAGTCACCACCCCCCCATGTCACCTGGTGGTGCCCAGTATGGGGTGGCGATTCCCACCCCAGAGGGGATGTCCTGCCTTGGGGCTGAGGCCACTGTGCCTGCCAGGATCATCCACCAGGACGGTTACACAGAGGAGGAGTGCATGGAGTTCAAGTCCATCATCTACGGGAACATCCTCCAGTCCATCCTGGCCATCATCCGCGCCATGTCTACGCTGGGCATCGACTATGCCGAGGCGTCCTGCGCGGTCAGTCGGGGTGGTGGCCCTGTCCCCCCAAACCCCATGAGGTGGGGCCAGGGCAGCACCAGGAGCCAGGGTCCACAGCGGCCCCGCGTTGTCCCCCCAGTCCTGAGGGCTCTTTGCGGGGACAGGGGCCACGGTAGGGTTGGTGAGGAAGGTCCCTCCCGCAGGATGAAGGCCGGCTGCTCTTCAACCTGGCTGACTCCATCGAGGAGGGCACGATGCCCCCTGAGCTGGTCTCCTGCATCAAGAAGCTGTGGAAGGACGGGGGGGTTCAGGCGTGTTTTGACCGCGCTGCCGAGTATCAGCTCAACGACTCAGCTGCATAGTGAGTGGGGACATGGCGGGCGCAACAGGGACTGGCCTGGGGACACTCTGGCAGCTCATGGCCGGTTCCAACCCAGCCTGGCAAAATCTGTCTCCTCCCTGTTCCTGGGAATACCCCGAGCCTGCCATTCATCATCCCATCAGTATCATCCTCCATCCCACTGGTGTCATCATCCATCCCACCAGTACCATTCCCCAATCCCACCAGTACTCTTCTCCATCCCACCAGTGCTCCTCCATCCAACTGGTGCCATTCTGCATCCCAAAAGTGCCATCGTCCATCCCACCAGTGCCATCCACATCCCAAAACATCCACTGACCACATCCACTGACCTGCAGCCCCACCACCCTCGATGTCCCTCAGCTCCCCCAGGGATGGAGTCCCAGTGTTTGGCAGAGCTCAGCCCCATAACCATCCCCAAAAATCCAGGGGAAGGGGGAGACATGGGCAGCCCCCTGGCAGCAGGTCACGCATCTTCCTGTTCCCCCCAGTTACCTGAACCAGCTCGACAGGATCACAGCCCCCAACTACCTCCCCAATGAGCAGGATGTGTTGCGATCCCGAGTGAAGACCACAGGGATCATCGAGACAAAGTTCTCTGTCAAAGACCTGAATTTCAGGTGTGTGGGAGCCTCCCCCACTTCTACGACCACTCCTTCACGATTCCTCCCAGCCCTGATGGCGGGGAGGGATTTTGGGATGACCCTGACACTCAAGGGATCAGCAATGCCCTCCCATAGACAGTGATTCCTGCCCCCCCGAGGATGTGGCACTGGAGCCATCACTTAGGGGGTGTCAGGACCAGGTGTGTGTGTCTCTCATCCTTGTCCCCTCCCCAGGATGTTCGACGTGGGAGGGCAGCGCTCAGAGCGGAAGAAGTGGATCCACTGCTTCGAGGGGGTCACCTGCATCATCTTCTGCGGGGCCCTGAGCGCCTATGACATGGTGCTGGTGGAGGACGACGAAGTGGTGGGTCGGGGTCCTGGAGGCATTGGGAGCCAAGGGGGAGAGGAACAGGGAACTCTGAGGGGGCTCTGAGGAGGGAGGAACGCTGTCAGATGCTCTGGGTGATGCAGGAAAGGTGTGGGAGATGCGGGATGGAGCTGGTTCCCACCCAGTTGCACCCGGTAAAGGTGTTTGCACTTCCTCTGGGTCATGAATCCATGGGTCTGCCTACGAGGAAACCCCCAAGTGCTCCTGCGCAGATCCTGAGAGCCACTGGAGAATGGTCACACAACCAGTCAACTGGAGAAAAGCCAAAGGGAAGGGCAGGAAGAGCCAGGAACCCACTGGGATGAAGGAAAATCTGGTCCTGAGGCACCTCGTGCCTCGCTGTGCCCTCCGAGGTGAGCAGAGGGGGTAAGGAGGGGCAGCTCCCACCCTCCCAGTGTTGGGGCACACAGACAGGATCCAAAGTGTGTCAAGTGAAGGATGCAGCAGCAGAGCCCTGGGAAAGCAGCTCGGAGGGCACAGATCCAGAGAGGAGGAACACAGAAGCGCCACAGTGGGTTTTTCTTTGAAAAAATAAGAAGAGGTGAAGACAGGAAGAGCACGAGCGGCTTCTTCCCTGGCATCTCCTCCAGGTCCCATGGCTGCTCCTTGGGATCCAAATACCTTCTCCTGAAGCTGGATCAAGGTCGGGACCTGCCATCCCCGGGCCCTGCCACAGCCAGGCAGGAGCTTGCAGCCTTTTCTCAGCCACGTGCAGGAGAGCATCCTTCCCATGGGAGCCCTTAGGAGAGGCTGGAATGCTCACCTCACCCAGCACAGCACAGGGCAGGATTTTTTGGGCAGAGCCAGTGCACTGCATACAGAAGAGCTGCTGTGATGGGAAGCTGGATGAGGGAAAACCATCCCTAGGGAACCTCTGTGCTGCCCACAAAGATGGAGGATTCTCCTTACATCAAGAAACCCCTCCCCCATTGGACTTGGCTCTGCCTAGATGGATCCTTATCCCCTCAGGATGACCCAGCAGCAAACTAAGAACTCAACGTCTGCTCTAAAACTGGAGTTTTCCTTTTCTCAGCTCCTTCCTGAAGCTGTGGATAACGGCCAGAAGCATCCAACACGAGCATCCCCCTGATGACTGGAATGGTGCCCACTGAGCACCTTCCTTGCAGGCTGTGAGGTTTCCATGGATAGTTTTCCTAGTGAAATCACCACAATCCTTCATTCCTGACAATCCCAGGAGGGACTGGAACCACTCCCTACCCTGAGCATCACCTGGATTTATCTGTGATTTTGGGTGGACAGGAGGGACTGGGCAGGCAGCAGGACCAGCTGCTGCTGCAGCAAACAGGGAATGGGGGCTTGGGGATGGGCTGCAGTGGCCCAAAGGGGGTGTCAATCCATGACGATCCGCTTCCCTGCAGAACCGGATGCATGAATCCCTGCACCTATTCAACAGTATATGCAACCACAAGTTCTTTGCTGCCACCTCCATCATCCTCTTCCTCAACAAGAAGGACCTTTTTGAGGAAAAGATCAAGAAAGTTCATCTCAGCATCTGCTTCCCGGAGTACGACGGTGAGTCCGGACCCTTCCTGGCCTTACCCCTCCTCCTCGAGACCCCCCAAAACAGGGGCTGGGGAGTCGTGTGGTCCCAGCAAAGACGCAGCAATTCCATTTTGGGATATGTTGTGATAGGGCTGGGGGTTGTTTTGTCTATCTATTCTGTGAAGAGAGCTTAGTAGCACTTAATAGGAAACCCAAAACTACCCACTAAAACAGCACATAATCTAAAAAATATACAAGCTAAAACTTAAGGCATCCGGGGAGGTGAGGATGAGGAGGATCAGAGCTGGTTTTATCCCAAAAAAAGGCTGGGAAGGGAATGAGGATGAGCAGAACCAGCTCCATCCTGCTCTGTGGGGTGGTAAGTCAAATCCTGTGAGGCTGGAGCTGAGGAGAGGATGGATATGGCCCCAGGAATGCGTTTGGAAGAATGTAAATGTGGTAAAAAGGAGTTTTATGCTACTCATGGTCGGCACTCCACCCTCTTCCTCTAACGCCCACCCCCATGGGAGCAGCATGGCAGCATTCCCTCCCTCCGCAGGTCCAAACACATTTGAGGATGCAGGGAATTACATCAAGACCCAATTCCTGGATCTCAACATGCGGAAAGACGTGAAGGAGATCTACAGCCACATGACCTGTGCCACAGACACGCAGAACGTCAAGTTCGTCTTCGACGCCGTCACAGACGTGATCATCAAAGAGAACCTCAAGGACTGCGGCCTCTTCTGAGCACCAGCAGGTACGGGAGAGGGGCTGGAGCCAGAAAATAGGGACAGGAGAGGGGAGGAGGGTGGTCAGAGCTGGCTCCATCCTAGAAAAAGGGCTGGGGAAGGGGAGGGGGATGAGGATGAGCAGAGCCAGCTCCATCCCAAAAGGGCTGGGAAAGGGAAGGGGGATGAAGAGAAAGATGATCAGTATTGGCTCCATCACAAAAAGGGCTGGGAAAGGGGAGGAGGATAAAGATGATCAGAGCTGGATCCTTCCAAAAAAAGGACTGGGATGAGAATGATCAGAGTTGGCTCTATCTCAGAAAAGACTGGGGAAGGAGAGGGAGGTGAGGAAGAGCAGAACCAGTTCCATCCCAGAAAAAGGGCTGGAGAAGGGGTAAGGCTGATCAGAGCCGGCTCCATTCCAGAAAAAGCTCATGAAGGGGAGAAGGAAGAGCACAGTTGGCTCCATCCCAAAAAAAGGGTTGGGGAAGGGGAGGGATATGAAAATGATCAAACCGCGATACATCCCATAAAGGGCTGGGAAAGGAGGATGGGGATGAGAAAGAGCAGAGTTGGCTCCATCCCCAAAAAAGGGCTGGGGAAGAGGGAAAAGGAGGGGGATGATCAGAACCAGCTCCATTGCCAAAAGAAAGGGCTGGGGAAGGGGATAAGGACGATCAGAACCAGCTAAATCCCAAAAACAAAGGGCTGGGGAAGGGAGAAGGGGATGAAGAAAAGCAGAGCCACCTCCATCCCCCCAAAAAACAGCCTGGGGAAGGGGCTGGAGATAAGGATGAGCAGAGTTGTTGCCATCCCAAAAAAAAGAGCTGGGGATGAGGATGAACACAGCTGGCTCCATCCCCCAAAAAAGGGCTGGGAGGGGGATAAGGATGATCAGAGCTGGCTCCATCCCACTTTGTGGGGTGGTGGGATGCAGGCCCCCCTGGTTTTGCCATCAAGTCCTGGAAATCCTAGGAATAGGGGAGGGGATGGGAGTAGTGGGGAGGAGGAAGTCTGGGGACCCATTAGCCCAGGGACATGGTCATATCCCTGTGCTGAGCTCCCATGGGATTCAGTCCCATCCCACAGTGGGGTGGGCTCAGACAGACAATTCCCACCCTTGCACATTGAGTGATGAAAACAGATTCCCAACCCTTCACCTGAGCTAAAGGGAATTGTTTTATTTCTCTTCTGTTGCAATTCCACCTGCCCAGCCTCAGCGGACGGGAATATCCCAAGGCACACTCTGCTGCTCCCAGCCCTTTAGCTCATCCTAAAACTTTAATTAGGGTTTATCACCCTAATTAGGGTTTGTCATCCTAATTCTTGCACTAATTCTGAGCAGCAGCAGGAATTCCATCCTCTCTCCCCCCTTTCCAAGCAGCTCCCAGCCACTGGCTCTGGCACTTTGCTTTTCAGGGAATCTCTGGTGCTTCCCTTATCCTTGAATATTAACAAAAAAGCAGGAAAGAGCTAAAAAAAGAAACCAAACCAAACCAAACCAAAAAAAATCTCAAGCAAGTTCCCTGAAGGCAGGAGGCACCAGGTGACACCTGGAAAAGAGGGGGGGGGAGGGGTGCTCCATCCTCATCACCACGGAGGAAGGGAAAGGGGTGAGGTGACACGTCCCAGAACCCCACCTGAGTTTTTCCCTTGTTTCCATAGAATTGCTCCTCTGTGCCCTTCCCTGGGTGTGTTTAACTCCCTGTTCTCTCTCCCTCGCTCCCAGAAGAAGAAAACATTCCCGTCTCACCGTTCTGCTGAGCAGAGCCAAAGGAAGAACCAACCCCCACCACACGTCACTCGCTCCCACTTTTTCTATGACCTGCCCAAATCCGCCTCCTTCCAAACCCAAACTAGGAAGGGGCTGAAGCTCAACTTCCTGCTCCCTTTCATGGCCATTTCCTCTTTTTTTTCCAAGGAAGAACCCCTGTTCTCAGCGTTTTACAGGAGGTTTGACACCAGAGAGCACAGCCAGGAATAGGAATATTGAGAGAATTTGGGAGGTAGGATAGACATTGTCCCCTTGCCCGTCCCTCTGCAGCCCATTCCTGCCCTTGGATCGAAGCTGGGTTAATCCAGGATGGAATTTCTGGGGAACGTGGAGGCTGCGTTACCTCCGAGTCGCTCCTGGGAACCAACCTCAGTCCTTCCTGGGAACCAACCTCAGCCCTTGGGCAGGACAAATCAGGGGTTTGTGGGGTTGTTTTGGGCCTAAATGGAGGGAATTTCTCAGGAAGGAGGGGCTGGGGAAGGGAATCCCAACTCCAGCCCAGGAATGGGCTGGATAAAGAGGAAATGGTTACTTGAAAGATTTTCGTTCTGCTACTTAGAGCTGCATTTGCTCTGTTTGTAAATAATCCATAGATGAGCCCTGTATCCATCCTCTCCCTGTTTCCTGCAGAGATCTCCCATCCAGCTTCATTTAACTGTAGGAAAACACAATAAAGGAATACGCATGACGTGGATGTTCTTCCTTTCTCCCACTTCCATTTTGCTCCATTCCTGTGTCCCAGAGCTTGGATCAAGGCATATTTCACCTGCTTTGCATCCATTCTGGGGGTGTATGGATCTCTGGATCTTACCTGGATCACCCCATGGCTACTGCTGGGCTCCTGGGGGGTGGGATGGGGGTCACCATCCCAAAAAACTTCCTGGCCAGCACCCCTGGATGAGATGAAGCTCCTGGATGAGTTTAGAGGATGAGTTATCCCATGTAGGATGGCTGGAAGGGAATTGCCAAGCAGAAACAGCCCCAGACAGCTTGGAAAAGATTCCAGAACAGGGAATCTCCCTCAGGGCTCCAGCACGAACAAGCCTCCCTGAGGAATTTATCCTGGATTTCTAAGCAAGTGTTCTCAGAACAATCCCACCTCATCCCACAGAAGCGCCCAGAGCAGAATTCCCATGGGGGTCACAGGAGCCAGTGAGATTTAGGCTATAAATAGGCAGTAATTATTCATCTGCCAATAATCCCATGAGCAATGGGATTCCTGGCATGTTCCAATTGTGCCAGCACGACTCAAGTCTTTGGGAGCAGCACAATACCAACAGTGGTGGGTGATAAAGCACGAGGAGCCTCCCTGTCCAGATAATTCCACCCAATTCCCATCAAAGCTCTTCCTTTCCTTCTCCAGCAAAACACAAAAGCTGGGAATAAAAAAAAAATCCTAGAAAGCTCCTGGAAAAAGGAAGAATAAAGTGGAGAAAAGGCTACAATCTTTACTCACCATTTTAATACTGCCAACAAGTCTAACAGATCCAACTGTACACATGACAAACTGGGAGGAGTCTGGATGCAATCATGGATCAGCAAAGGAATGTAGGACTGGTTAGGGATGGCACTAGAGGGAAACAGGGATTTGGCACCACACAGACAAAGTAAAGGCATGCTCAGGACAGGACTGGGCAGGGAGGGCCATGGGAAAGGCAGCACAGAATAATCCACCATTTTCATCCCAAAAAATGCACAGGAATCAGTGGGTTGGGAGCTGGGAAGCAGCAGTTTTCCCCCAGCGAGGGCTCAGCTCCTCTCCCCACCGAGCTCGGATTATGCTGAGCACAAATCCCTTCCCATACTGGCATAAAGCTGGGCTCAAACCCCCAAGAGAACCTAAACCCTCCTTCTGCTGCAGGAGCCTTTCCCAGAGCCTGGGGGGAGCAGGATGGTAACAAATCACACATGGAAAGAAAGCCGAAGCTCTAAGGATCCCTTAGTAGCTGCAGAAGTATTAAATCCTGGCCATAGCAAGTGTTAAAAACAAGGAATTCCTGCTAAGAGGAATATTTTCTGCAGGATCTGCTCACATGTGCATAGTTAAGTGATTTTTTTTTGTTGCTTTTTTTAATTATTATTATTTTTAAAACAAGGTTTGCAAATAAAGAAATAAAGTTTAGTAAAGTTATAGTTTTCTCGATGGAAAAAAAAAAAATAACCTTAAAAACAGACTAGTGGTGGCTTGTTAACCAAAGGAAGAGAAGAAAGCTACATATCCAAGGTCTGGAATCCAGCTGGAATCCACCGCACATCCCGGAGATCACGCCGTCCAACGATGCCAGGAGGATCTACTCCCACTATGTGGCTTCACTGTGCCCTAATTCCACATCCCACAGCAATAAAAGGTCCCTAAGACAGAAGATTGTGCTAAAGAATTCCAGGATTCCACATGTTCTCTGCTCCTGGGTCACGCTCGTCGCTGTCCCCACGAGGCAGCAAGAGGCTGGGGCTCACCAGGCAGAAACACTGGGAAGGAAACCAGGAATGTAGAAGGGAGCAGAGAGAGCCATTCCCAGCAGGACACCCGGAGCTGGATTTACCTCTCAGTAGAGCCCACACTCCTTGAGGTTGTTTTTGATGATGACGTCGGTGACGGCATCAAAGACGAACTGCACGTTCTTGGTGTCCGTGGCACAGGTGAAGTGGGTGTAGATCTCCTTGGTGTCCTTCCTCCGGTTCAGATCCTCGAACTGGCACTGGATGTAGGCAGCTGCCTCCTCGTACGTGTTGGAGCCTGGAAAGAAGAAGATCCCTGGCTTTGCCCATCGGCTCACGGGAGCTTTTTTAAGTCCATATTAAGCTGCTTGCAACCATCTGCCTTATCCAGCTACAAATCCAAATCCACCATTAACTCCTTCTGGGAGACCTGAAGTCTATTCCCTGGGCAGTGACCTTGGACATGGGATCCAGGGATTGGTGTGTGCTGGGACAGCCAGGCTCCACAAAGAGTAAACAAATCCTGGGAGTCATGGGCTAGAAGGGACCTTCAATCCCATCTCGTTCCACCCCCTGCCAGGAATAGGGACACCTTGCACTACACCAGGTTGCTCCAAGCCCTGTCCAGCCTGGCCTCGAGCATTTCCAGGGACAGGGAATCCACAGCTGCTCTGGGAATCACAGAAATCAATAGGTTCGAAGAGATTTGAAGGATTTTTAAAACACATAAATGCCTCAAGCAGTGCCCAGGTAAAACCTTCCACCTGTGTGGAACCACAGCAGGGATGGGCTCCAGAACAATCTGTACCCAACATGAACATTCCAGGGTGGATAGGAGCCAGAGCAAGATTCTACAGCTTGTAAAACTGAATTTAAATGGAATTATTGTCCCAGTAAGGTGTGGAAACAGAGAAGTGACCTTGATTTGTCGGAGTGCAACACTTTATTCCAGGGAAGGACAAAGGTGGTTCCCAGCCACAGCTCTTCCAAGAAAATGAGCTACCAGCCAACTGAACAGGCCAGAGATGTTGTCCAGGAGGCACAGGGAAGGAACTGGGAGAGAAGTTTGTAAATGATTCTGGGTTGTGCAAGGCTCTGACTCACTCATTCCTGGCCTGGTAACACAGATGATCCCATGATCCCAGTGATCCCAGCCTACCTGTGTACTCTGGGTAGCAGATTGTTAGTGGGCTCTTCTTAATCTTCTCCTCAAACAGGTCTTTCTTGTTCAGGAAGAGGATGATGGAGGTGTCTGTGAACCATTTGTTGTTACAGATGCTGTCAAAGAGTTTCATGCTCTCATGCATCCGGTTCTGGAAAAGGAAATCCAACAGAAGAGCTGTTAGGGAAGGGTGGGATGGGGGACAGAGGCTCTGCTGCACAGGACAGACTCAAAATTGGGGTGTCACCGCCACATCCTCATTGCCATTGCCCCAGGAAGAGCACAGGGGGACAGGTCACCTCCTCCTGTTCCTTCCTAGAGTGACTCACACGCAGGGAACAAGACATGAGAACAACTCCAGGCACCTCCCAGCAACCAGGAAGGTGGAAAAACCTCACGGATGGGTTGTATTTATCACTTTGCGGGACAAGATTCCACTGGCTGATCCAAGGAGCGCTTGTCCTCGCAGCTCTCAGACAATTTAACGGGAGGAGTACGCCAGGAACATTCCAGCCTGGTGCAGGATGGAGCCAGGATGCTCCCAGCTCCGTGCCCTGCAGCCATAAATCCCACATCACGCACCATCTCCTCGTCCTCAGCCAACACCAGGTCGTAGTCACTCAGGGCCACGCAGAAAATGATGGCTGTCACTCCCTCGAAGCAGTGGATCCACTTCTTCCGCTCTGAGCGCTGCCCTCCCACGTCGAACATCCTGGGAGAGGCAGGAGAAGTGGCTCAGGAGCTGTGCACAGCCCTCCTGCCCAGCCCCCGTGGCATTCCCAAGGATGGGGGAGGCTGAGCAGCGGGTTGGGAACACGCAGGGTTTTGGAAGCTTGCCTCGGGAGGGAGGGTTTTAAAATTCCCTTCTTGGGAGAGGGGATTTTAAATCAGAATTCTCTATTTTCTTTCAAGCCAGGGTGGATAGAGCTTGCAGCAACCTGGGGTAGTGGAAGGTGTTCCTGCCTGTCTGGTTCCAGGTATCCCTGGATGAGATTTAATATCATTTCCAAGCCAAACCATTCCATGATTCTGGTTTTCAGCAGGAAGAACTGGAAGTCACCATCCAGAGCTCTGCTGATTTTGTTCTCTTTCCTACTTCCTTAGCAACAGCCCATTTGCTTGACTTGGACTCCAAACACTTTCTCACAGCACCTCCAGGGAAATGGATTATTGGGAACACACTACCTGCAAGCTCCTGCTGGGACCCAGGAAGAAATTAAGGGGGTTAAGAAATAATTTCATGTATTAAAAAATAATCTGATGTACTGGAGGGTAAAGGCTGGGCAGTTGCTCATGGAATTTCTGTATAAATTAAATTAAGTTTCTAATTAAATAGAAATTTGTGTCACAGGTAGTTCCAGCACCCTGCTCATGCACATATTTTGATAAGAGCCCAGGATTGGGATTTAACTAAATCAAGTTAGTATCTGAGTTATTAAGTCATAAATACTGATTTGTTCCCAGAGCAGACAAGGAGCTGTCCAGGGAGGGGATTTAATGATCCCAAACTAACTCCCATCTTCTATTTAACCCTCTGGTCTAGAAGGAAAGATGGAAATTTCCGTGAGAATCCAGGATATTTACATGGCTTGAATCATTTGCCCAGAGAGCATCATTAGCACAGAGAGATCCATGAAGGAAGAGCATCCCTGACAACTCAGCTCATCCCAATTCCAGTCACTGAGGCTTCCCCATCCCATTATAATGTCTGAGATGGAGTATCACAGCAGAGCTGGCAGCACCAGGATTTCTGATGGATTAATGCTTCCCTTTGTGGAGCAAATCCCTCTGGGACAGCACCTCCTGTGTCTGGGGCCCTGCACATGATCAATGGCTCTGGGCGGGATCAGGAAGGAGGGTGGAGATGATTAAAGGAACACACTGGAGATGCTAATCCTGATCCATCACCACAGCAAGACAAGTTATTCCCTGGATGCACTGGAAGCTGCGTAAATACATCGATGATGCCAAGTATTTTGGCATTTTTGTTAAAAATGTTCATAAATTGCACAGTTCGGAAGCTAAAACGCTGTTCTCCCAAAACTGTGCAAAAGTTTCCTTCTCCAGAGACCAGAGATGCTCCACGGACTGGAGCTCCTCTCCTCTGGAGCCAGGAGAGTTGGGAAGGAGAAGGCTCCAGAGAGACCTGAGAATGCCTTCCAGTGCCTAAAGGGGCTCCAAGAGAGCTGGAGAGGGACTTGGGACAAGGGTGTAGAGGGACAGAACAAGTTGAATGACTTCCCACTGCCAGAGGGCAGGGTTAGATGGGATATTGGGAAGAAATCCTTTCCTGAGAGGGTGGTGAGGTCCTGGCACAGGTTGTCCAGAGCAGCTGTGGCTGCTCCATCCCTGGAAGTGTCCAAGGATGGGTTGGATGGGGCTGGGAGCAACCTGGGATAGTGCAAGGTGTCCCTGCCCATGGCAGGAGGGTGGGACTAAATGGGATTTAAGGTCCCATCCAATCCAAACTAGTCTGGGATCCTGGTAAAACCCCTGGGTTTTAGAAGCAATGTATCCAAGAAGCACTTGGATTTTGCTGCAACTCCATCAAAGTGTTTCACACCCCATTTATAAATAAGCCAACAGATGCTTCTTAGGAATGTGAGCAGGAAAGGCTCCAAACCATTGGCACAGACAGAGCGAGGGGGTTGAGCCACAGGCACTGCACTGTCCTACGCCCACCCTCCGGCACGGGAATGCCGTGGGGCTCCAGCTGTTTGTCAGGAGCACACGTGGGATCTGAAGCAAGGAATTCCTAAGCAGCAGGAAGGGGAGCTACAGGGATCCAAGGTGAGGAACGAGGGATGCGGCCTCAGCGTACGGAGGCAGCGGGAGCCGCTCTGAGGTTAGAGGAAGCTCGTTAGTGACATGTAAAGGGACACTGCCAGGAGCAGGCTGGATCCACAGCCTGGCAGCGACTGGATCAGCAGAGGGGACAGGAAAGTCCCAGCCACTGCAGTGCCAGGCACAGGCTGGCAATTCCCAGAGGAACACATGGAGCACACCATGCATCCCGCAGCCACAGCCCAGCTGCGGACACGGCTCGGTTCCTCTGCTCCGAGGAAAGGGTTAAACTCAAACTCAAGCTCCAGTCAGTGTCCTTTTAGTATTATTTTTGGGATTGGATCCTGGAAACAAGCAGTCAGTACCTGTGTCTGCGATTCCAACATAAAAGCAGCTGAAAAGAACAGAAGGCAAATCAAAGTCAAACCGGTCTCTCCAGTGAGCGGTGCCAGCAGAGAGGGATAACGGAGGGAAGGAGGACAGTTACACCAGGAGCAAGTGTGGGATGTGCCCCCAGCGCAGGGCATGGGCAGAGCCCTTCACTCACTTGAAATATAGGTCCTTGAAGGTGAAGTGAGTCTCCACGATTCCTGTAGTTTTCACTCTAGTCCGCAGCACATCCTGCTGAGTCGGAATGTAGGTCGGCTGGGATATTCTATCCAAGTCATTTAGGTAACTAAACCAGAGGAGACAACACAAGAAGCTTTTTTTAGTTGGCTGCCTCACCATGAATCTTTTATAAACTGCAGAACAAAGCGCAGAATTTATTTATCTCCCTCACACAGCACAGCCCTCGAAGCAAACAACCCTCTGGGGCCTCTTGAGGGACGTTTTGGGGGTTTGGGGATTTTAACCCCTCCCTGGATGACCTTGGAGGTGGTGCTGGTGCAGCTGAGCTGGCTGGGGAGGGTAGGGAGGGAATGCAGAGCTGTGCCAGTGCTGGATCTCCCAGGGCAATCCACAGTCAAGGTCTCTCGCTTCAAAGCACAAGGCAATAAATCCAAGGGTTTGCTGTTAAAAGGCAGGGATGCGTCAAAGGAGCCGGGAGGGAGGGATGAAGCCTTAAAAACCATCCCAAACCAGGCAGATCCAGTCACCTCCTTCCCCAACAAAGCTGACACAGCACTCTCTGAGGATACAGCCCTGGAAGAAGCCACATCCTTGCAGAAATTTTCCCACCAAGACCTCAACTAATTCCAGCACCAGCATATTCCTTCTGGAGTTCAGCTCTAAGGCACACCGGCATGAGGAATAGATGATTCCCAGCAGGATCAGAAATCCCACTCCAGCCAGCAACACCTCTGAGCTCATCTCTCCTCCAGGCTCAGCCTCTTGCTTTCACAAAGACGACACGGATCCCACAGCTCTGCTGGGATGGCACAGGCGTGTTCTTTCTCAGGAGCACGTTTTAATCACACCAGCCCTGTGTCACTGGGAGGGTTCTGGGGCACGAGGGCTCTGACGGGTGCAATAAACCCTCCCAAATCACACAGTATTAACACAGATCCATTGTCAGCCAGGAATTCCTTCTTCCCACGTGCCTGGAAGCTGTGCTGGGAACCCCAGCAACACATCCCTCCTCTGACAGCTCCAGCATCCCCCTGGTAAGGACTTGCAGAGCCTTGCCCTGTTTCCAAACCCCAGATCCCAGTGATCTGCCAAGACCTGCCCGGTGCCACAGGGCCTTTCCCACAGAGCTGGGATCTGAGAGTGGATTTATCCAGGAAGAGCCAGTCCTCTCATCTCTCTCTCGGCTCCAGAAGGATGGCAGGTTTGTGAGCTGCTCTGTGACTACAGCTGGGCCTGGCTTTAGTTTCAGTTTAGTAAAACATGATTTGGAAGGTTATTTACCTTCCTCAGCTTCTTACCAAGTAATATTCCTGCTGAGGCAGTAACATGCCAGATTTTTTCTCCTCTCCCTCTGCTACCAGTGTAAGTTTAGCTGAGACACAATGTATCAAACGCCAATGGGAATGCGAAGAACTGACCCAGCAGCTCCTCAAAGCCTGGCTTTGATAAAGGTCACACCACTGCTGTGATAAATCAGGGAATCGTTTGGGCTGAAAAGTCCTTTAAGATAGAGTCTCACTCTTATCCCAGCCCTGCCATGCCCAAGCTGAAGCTGTAAAGTACCTGCTCCCAACAGCCAGTTGGAAGTTTGGGCACTGAAAGTGGTATAACTCCTAATTAAGGCTTTGGGAGCAGCCAAGGAGGAGGGAATGGAGCTGGCAAACTCTCACCAAACAAACTCAACCAGGGAATAAGGCATATCAGATTCAGTGGTGCTGCCTGAAACAATAAACTTTGCCAGACTAATTCCAGGGGGACCTAAAGGGCAAATCCCATGGAAATATAAGTGGTTGGAAAACCCAGCAAAGGGGATTTCTGGGAAACCCTGGAAGTCCTGCCAAGTGTGGGCAGAGGAAGCAGCTGTGCCCTCCCAAAAATCCAGGCTGTGGAGCCCAGCTAGTGGCACTTGTATTTCAGATTAAGTGGGACTTGAAAAAGACAGCCCAAAAAGCTGGAAAAGCAGAGTCTGAATCTCCTTGTTCCCAGTGGCTTCCCAGCTGCCACAGCTCCCAGTCGGAGACACCCCTGCAAACAGCTCTGAGAACAAACACAGACCTTGCTGTGTCTCCCCTCATCCCATGCACTTCCAATGCCTTCCCACCACTTCCTTCACCTCCACAGGCCGAGGCTGCATCCCTCCTTCCCCACCTTGGATCCCTGTGTTTATAGAGCCAGCTACTCCTCATCCTTCAACACCACAAACTTCCAAAAAGCCAATTTGGGTTTGGGTCCCTTCTTTTATCATGCTTAAAATGAGGCCCTAAGGACAAAAAAGTGCTGATCAAACCTACAGTGTCACTCGTTTGTCCCAATGACTCTCCAAGCCATCCTGTCCCAGGCTGGCACAAGGCCAGCGTGTGCAGAGATCACTGAATCCGAGAATTCCAGGATGGTTTGGGTGGGAAGAGACCTTAAAGCACATCCAGCTCCATCCCTGCCATGGGCGGGGACACCTTCCACTATCCCAGCTTGCTCCAAGCCCCATCCAACCTGGCCTTGGACACTCCCAGGAAGCCAGGGGCAGCCACAGCTTCTCTGGGCAGCCTGTACCAGGGCCTCCCCACCCTCATAAGGAAGAATTCCTTCCCAAGACTCCACCTAACCCTGCCCTATGGCAGTGGGAAGCCATTCCCTCTTTTCTCGTCCCTCCAGGCCCTTGTCCAAAGCCCCTCTCCAGCTCTAGGTACTTGAAGGAGCTCTAAGGTCTCCCTGGGGCCTTCTCTTCTCCAGGCTGTACATTCCCAGCTCTCTGATCACACTGTATTGGGCATTCCAGTCTGACCAGAAAACATGCCAGTCCTGTCTAATCCCACACCCAGACAGCTCCAGGAAGCATGGATGGCAAGACAGGGATGTGGGAAATGAACAAGAGAGATAACAGAGCTCCCCTCCTCATCCTGCTCACAGCAACCTTGGAGCGGTGATTTCCCTTAAGATTCACTCCTTTTGGTGCTGGGAAGAAAGATTTCAAAGCCACAAATGGCTCTGAAAGCCCTTAATGGGCAAGGGAGGAAGAGGAGGATGGGAAAAAAAAGAAGAGGGAAAAAGAGGAGAGGGAAAAAGAGGAGAGGGAAAAAAGGGGGTGGAAGAGGAGGGGAGGGATAAAAGATGAGGGGGAAAAAAGAGGAAGGGGAAAAAAAGAGGGAGGGAATAAAGAGGAGGGGAGAAAAGGAGGAGAAGGAAAACTCCCACTTAGACATAATCTAGGTTTTATCCAGCATCATGTCAGGGAATTGAGGCCAGAACTGGCATTTGGGAACACAAGGAGACATGCAGGACTAGAGAAAGGTTGATCAGGAACTGTGCTAATTGCCTGTGAGACTGCAGATAATTACCTACAGCTTCCACAGGCTGGGATCTGCCTGAAATCCAGAAAAGTATCAAAACTAGGAACAAAAACACTTTAAAGCATTATGTGCTTGGTGACATTTCCAAGTATCTTGAAAATTTGGAGACGTGTGAAAATGGAAATATCCTTCACATTTACCCTGCTGCACCCCAGACAGGGGTTTAGAGGGGATACTGGGAAGGGATTCTTCCCAGTGAGGGTGGTGAGGCCCTGGAATGGAATACCCAGAGAAGCTGAGGCTGCTCCATTCCTGGAAGTGTCCAAGGCCAGGTTGGACGGGGCTTGGAGCAACCTGGGCTAGTGGAAGGTGTCCCTGCCCATGGAATCAGATGGGATTTAAGTTCCCTTCCCCAGTTGTGCACAGAGGTCCCAAATGCTTCTCCACAGCCCTGGCTGGAGGCAGGAGCTGGGAGCCACAGAGTCATCGCTCACATCAGAGGGAAGGACAAATGGGAAGTTGCAAAAAAAAGCAAATTAAGAAAATAAATGTTTGCAACATTCCACAAAACCCAGAGTGGCTGCAGGGGGCTTTATCAGATGGTGCTGGGAAAGGCACTGAGCATTTCCACATCAACAGCTTGGACCAGGAGCTACTTACGTGGTTTTCTTTTTTTAAAAAAAAAGAAGAAAACATGGAAAACACTATGACTCCAGGAGAGATTGTTTGGATTAGTGTAATCCTCCACCTCCTCTCCTCCCATACAATCTCCAGCCTGCCAGGGCAGTGCTCTGACAGGCAGAATCTCTGCCTGCACACAGGAAAGTGCCCAGTGATGCAGGAAACAGCAGGAAGGGGAATTTTTGGAACAATGCCATGCTGAAGTGCTCGGCTCTCTGCCACAGCACCTTGATGCCACCTGATTTTCACAAGCAGTTACTTGTCTGTTCCTCTCTTCCTCCATTCCATATGTCTCAGCCCCAGAATCTGATATGGAGCCAGAACTGGTCTGGAAACACAGCACAAAACTGGATTTCAGCTGGAAAACCAGCAAATGGGGTACAGGTTTAAATGGGGCTGCTCACACTGAGGTTTCAGTGTTCTTTGTAGGAGATAATGAAAGGAACAGGGAAGTGAAATTCCCAAGAGAAGTGGGACAAAGCCTGCCTCATCCCACCACAGAAAGAGGTGCAGGACATCCATCCTTGGTGGTCGGGCACTTGAACAGTTCCCCAGGGAATGGTCACAGCCCCAAGGCTGCCAGAGCTCAAGGAGCATTTGGACAATGCTCTCATCCATGAAGAAAAATCCCCCCAAACACAGGGTGGGATTTTGGATGTCCTGTGCAAGGCCAGGAGTTAGACTTGATGATCCTTGTGGGCCCCTTCCAGCTCAGGATATTCCATGATTCTAAGCATGGACGAGGGAATTAATTGGGGAACACCAGAGATAAGGCAGGTCAGGAGCCATGTGCGGAGGGAGAGGAAAATCCTGGGAATCCTGCAAGCCTTGTGGAAGAACCAGCCCTTTAACAGCATGAATTTGCCATGAAGAAATGAACCCACTGGCAGCGTTTCCCAACCACGGAGCTGCCGAGCTGCAGATGCACCATAACCCTGGTTTGGTGCAATTTCCTGTGGTTTTGGGACAGGAAGCTGAATTTTCTGGGGCACTTCTCAGGAAATGCCTGGGGTGGCTCATCCCGGGTGCAACGTCCCCATCCCAGGCTGTCCACATCTCCTGTGTGCCGGCCACACCTGCACCTGGACCTGGACACAGTTGGGTGGCAAATATCCAGGAACAGGAAGAACCCCCCAAAATTCCACCTCTGGAAGGCAGTTGAGTCAAGCAGGTACCTACAAAAGCAGGACAACACCCTCTTTTCCCAATCTGCTCCATTTCTCCAGCTGCCTTCATCTTCATCCTCTTCCAAAGGCATCCAGACACATGCCAAGGTTCTTCCTTCAGCTCCATTCCTGCTCTCTGCCCAAGTCCTTAAGCTTTCCTCCTCTTCTTCACATCTTTCCATTAAATCATTCCTCCTTTCCCCCTCCTCATCAATCTGTTTCCTCCTCTGGAACCTGAATTTCCTCCTTTGCTGCTGCAAAGGCATGCACAAATCCAAAAAACCTCCTGTCAGCCCTTCCCTTGATCCAAACCCCTGCCAAGGTGCTGCAAATTAAGGATTCTGCTTTATTTTCAAGCTCAAATATGCTCTGAACAGCAAAACTCTGCAGGCACTGAGCTGTGGTACAGCTAAAGCTTTTCCACAGAGCTCTTCCCAACTCAGTTTTCCAAGGTTTAAAGCTTAAACTGAGATGAGTTTTCAGCTGGAAATGCTGAAAATCACCTTTCAGAGTATCAAATATTTGTTGTAGAGAGACCAAGAATGTGAGTTTAAAAAAAAAAAAAAAAAGGAGCAAAAAAACACCACCTGTTTTGCTCATCAAAGGAACAGTTTCCCCTCCCTGCACTAACCTGCCCCTGTAAAAAGATGAGGCATTTCATCAAAAATTCCATTAGCAGCCTATTTATCTACTCAGAACCTCCCAGTTGCTCAGCAGCTGTGTTGATTTTAGGACCAGGACAAGAAGATTTTAGAATCAGAAGAGTTTAGCAGCAGCATTGCCTGTGAGGTGCCAGGCACAAGAACAGGAGGAAAGGGAAAGCTGTGAGGAGAAAATTGGGAATATTGACCTGCCAGGTGAAAGGATCCCATTTTGGAAATTGCTGAATGTCAGGAAAGTGGCAGTTTAAATTTTAGGAGTGTTGCTCCCCTTTGCAGGGACAATGGAGGTGACACAGCCAAGCACCTGCCACTTCAACAGAATCCCAGAATTAAATAGCTTGAAAAAGACCTCCAGGATCCAACCACTGACCTTGTCACCAGACCAGCACAGAGCACTGAGTGCCATGTCCAGGAGTTCACTGAACACTCCAGGGATGGAGACTCCACCACCTCGCCTGGCAGCCCCTGCCAAGGCCTGACCACCCTCTCAGTGAACAAATTCCTCCTGGTGCCCAACTTGGCCCTCCCCTGGCCCAGCCCGAGGCCGTTCCCTCTCCTCCTGTCCCTGTTCCTGGCAGCAGAGCCCGATCCCCCCGGCTGTCCCCTCCTGTCAGGAGTTGTGCAGAGCCAGAAGGGCCCCCTGAGCCCCCTTTTCTCCAGGCTGAGCCCCTTCCCAGCTGCCCCAGCTGCTCCTGGTGCTCCAGACCCTTCCCCAGCTCCGTTCCCTTCCCTGGACACGCTCCAGCCCCTCAGTGTCCTTCTTGTCATGATGAGCCCAAAGCTGAGCCAGGATTGGACGTGCGGCCTCAGCAGTGCCAAGAGCAGAGGACAGGCACTGGATGGTCCTGCTGGACACCCTGTTCCTGATCCAAGCCAGGTGCCACTGGCCTCTTGGCCACCTGGGCTTGTGTTTACCTTAGCACAAAACGCCAAGTTTCTTCCATGAAACCAGCAAATTTGTCAAAAATCACATTTCCCAAAATTAGATTAAATCCCTTGCTGTGAGAGTGGGGAGGCCCTAGCACAGGCTGCCCAGAGGAGCTGTGGCTGCCCCGGCCCTGGAAGTGTTTAGGGCCAGATTAGATGGGGCCTAGAGCAACCCGGGATAGTGGAAGGTGCCCGGGCCCATGGCAGGGGCTGGAATCCCCACTCAGAGATCTTGAAGGCCCCTTCCAACCCAAACCACTCCAGGATTAAATTGACCAAGGCACAAAACAAGGAATGTGGGGTTTTCCCCAATGCTCCATAGAGAGAAGACAAACATCTCTCCATTCCCAGTGTCACCCAGTCAGACCAGTGCAGACAGGACCTTCCCACACAGTCCCACCCCGCTCCAGCCACACCGGCCCCTCCTGGACCATTGTGGGAGCTGGGAAGAGCCCAGGAGCTGATGTTGGTTCCTTACTAGGATGCAGAATCGTTCAGCTGGTATTCCCTGGATCTGCTGAAGCAGGCCTGCACTCCAGGGTCTCTCCAGAGCCGTTTGATGACTCCAGCCAGCTCAGCCGTCATCATTCCCTCCTCCGCGCTCCCAGCCAGCACGAACAGCTGCCGGGCATCGTCCTACAGGACAGGAACACATCTTTGGGATGTCCATCCACGGAGACCTTCCCCACCAAAAGCAAGGTTCAACGTCTCAGCATTAATTAACCACTGCTCTAATTAATCACAGTCCAGGCCATCCAGTTTTCTCCCAAAAGTTATGGAGTTGTTTACCTCCTGAAGCCAGAAAGGGAATTTTTGGGGAAGAGGCTCCAGGCTGTAGGGTGAGATGCCCTGATCAGGGGTGGCCACAGTGCTTCCATGGGGATCACAGCTCCGAAGGCAGCATTCCCATCAAAACCAGGGGATTTCAGTAATTTGGTGCAATGTTTCAGAGAAAAGGTGGGAATGCTGATGTGCTACTACAAACCAATGAACTGAACTCGAGGTTTTACTTGGAAAGCCTCTGTTGGTGTGGCACAGCAAAGGGAAAAGGAAAAAAAAAGTGAGTTCTGAGAGATGATGGGACCAGAGCCTTGAGGATTTGCCTTTTGCTGCTAGAGCTGTCGGAAGTGAGGGAGACTGATTCCTTAATAAAACATTTCATCAGGAGATGGGATGGACTGATCGGGATCTGAGCATGAAAAACCCCCCTCAGAAGCGAGAGCAGGACCGTGCTCTTGTCCAGGTTATCCAGTGCATTAGGACAGGGAACTCCACGCTGCTCTATAGCCCCCTCTGCTTTTATTCCTACCCTCATCAGACCTGTCAGGTCCTTCTGGATCTGTGAGAGACCCTCCACTATCCCAGCATTCTCCTCCTAACACCGGCTCCTCTCCCCCGAGCCCCAAACCCTGCATGTGCCAAGCTCAGGGTGCTGAATCCAAATCCACTTTATCGATGTGTTAACAGCCAAATGCAGAGGGACCCCAGCTCTGGATCTCTGCAGGTCACTCCACGGTTTGATGCATTTGGCCTTTTCCTGGGAAAGCATGGCAAGATTTTTGCCCTTCGGCATGGAGAAAATTTGTGTCATTCAGCTTTTGTGAAGCCACCTCATCACGGGCAGGTAACTGAGAAAGGATTTGGATTCAGCATCTTCCTTGTTCCAGGTCCAAGATCCCAACTTGGCTTCAACAAGCACCAAGAAAGGTGGAAGAGAACTCTGGGAGGATTTGAAGCAGCAGCTGAACAACAGCCTGGGTGAACACGTGAGTGGAGACGTGCCCTTTGGCCAGGACTTGGAATCATAAATCCAAAATAAGTACCATAAATTCAAACTATCCAGGGCTGGATCAACTGCAGCACAGTTGAGGCAGAACAGTCACAGTGCAGCCCTGTGCTGACATCATTCCTTTCTCCTGCACATTTCTAGGAGTCCCTAGTTCCCACTCTGTGCCCTTCCCACCACCACAAGGATCAAGGCTTCCTCACTTCCAGCTCAAACTGCTGGACATAAATGCAAGAAACAGGCCAGGGAATATCAGAGCTAGAGGGAAGAGGAAAAGCAGGGCCTCAAACCTCCCAAAATTTCAAACTCAAAATTCCCAAAAAATTCAAATAATTTGGAGAAAGACTTGGGGATTTATTTTTTTTTAGCATTCAAACTACTAAAGCTTCTTACCAGAACCTCAGTAAAATCTTGATGTTTTGTACTGACAATACACCAAAGCTATGACAGGATTTTTGCTACTTTATCTTGTAACAAACTATTCTGCCCCGGACTGAAACTCCAGGATTCATTAACGCAGTTCAGGCTAAGGAAATAAATGCAATACTCACTGCTCTGGCAACTTCCCCAAAGTCTATCTTTAGCCTCCCCATGGCTCTGATGATGGCGATGATGGATTGGATGGTGTTGCTGTACACAACCACTTTATATTGTTTGCATTCCTCCTCTGAGTAGCCATCTTCATGGATAATCCTGGAAGGAAACCAGCTTATTACTCCCAAGCCAAACCAGAAGGGCATCACACATTTTTTATCCCATCTCACACAAAAACAAAGGTTCCAGCCTGCACTCACTTCATCTGCTTCACAATGGTGCTTTTCCCAGACTCTCCAGCACCTGAAAAGCAAAAAAAAACCATCCAATTAACCATATGAAACTGAAAAGAAAAGCAGGATGGGCATTTTCCAGTTCCCACAAAGAAGTTGATGGGGTCTGGAGTAGGATATTCCTTACTCCTTATGCATTACCGGTAGTAGAGTTCCACCATACTGTCCTGGCACATTCTTCTGGATTTTATTTACAGATGCCAACAGTCAACCCTAAGTTCACTGGCTAAAAACCCCTGGAATTTCTCAGTTTCCAGAGATCAGCAAAGGCAGGTCTGGGAACTGGGAGGCAGGTCTGAAGAACTGGGATAAGGATTTATCCAACAGAGCAGCTCCCATCCCTCACTCCAGGTCAAGACAGCCAAAGTGCATCATGATCATCAGGTGCTGCCACTGTTACTGAGCTGGGCAGGAAAGGCCCTGAACAACCAGGTGGGAAGTGACCCTCTGGCATGGGGTGATTTCCAGGTGAAATCTCAGAGCTGTGGGCACATCTGCATCCCAACAGCCTTCCTTCAAGGAATGTCAAGAAAACCTGGCTTCCAAAGCTCTGCAGAGTTGTGAGGCCAGTTATCCCTGGGGGTGGGTCAGTTATCCCTTGAAGAAGGGTCAGTTATTCCTGACTGCAAAAAGCAGTAGGTTTTCCAATTTTTTTATCTCAGATCCCAGAGCACTCCCAAACCAAGTCACTCCTGCATGGCTCAGGGCAGTGGACACCTGGGACTCCAAATCATCAGTTGTCCTGGTTTATGGAGCTTAGCAGAGCTGCCCCACGTGCCTGTCCCAGCCAGGAGCGTGCCAAAGGCAGGCACAGTGTTCCTGATGTCAGCAGAACTCCAGGACTTCACCTCATGTGGCAGCAGGAGCTCAGCTCAGCTGGCTCTGCCACTGCCTGAGGGCTCCTCGGCCTCAAGACTCCCCGAGCTGCAGAGCTGGGCTGGCTGTAGGCCAGGAATGATGTTGGACCTGCTTGGATTTGGACAGATCACTCAGGTGAGCCATCACCTGATGGTTTTATTCCCTCCACAGATGGAATAAAACACCCATAGAATTCCAGGATGGTTTGGGTTGGGAGGGTTCTTAAATCCCATCCTGTTCCACTTCCTGCTACAGGCAGGGACACCTTCACTATCCCAGTTTTCTCCAAGCCCTGTCCCACCTGGCCTTGGATGCATTCAAGGATGCATCCATTCATTCTTGGATGGGGCAGCCACAGCTTCTATGGGCAAACTGGGCCAGGGCCTCCTCACCCTCACAGCCAAGAATTCCTTCCCAAAATCCCATTTAACCCTGCCCCTTGTCAGTGGGAAGCCATTCCCTGTGTCCTGTCACTCCAGGCCTTTATCCAAAGTTCCTCTCCAGCTCGTCTGAAGCCCCTTTAGATCTCAGGTCTCCCTGGATCCTTCCCTTCTCCAGGGTGAACATTCCCAGCTCTCCCAGAGCAGCTCAGCGTTTGCGGTCAGGTGTGAAAACATTAATGCTCTGTGGACTCAGCACTTCCACCCTGGGAGGATACAAATCCTCATTTTTATTTCCCACATCCACCCTCCAAGTGCTGCGATTTCAAATCTCTGGTGTCCCCAAACAGCCCCGACTCCAGACTGAGAAGGGACTTTTGGCATGATCTCCCTGCTTTTGCCTTCTCAACATCGTATTTACTGTCATTTCCTCCTTAGATTATCCCAAAATAATCTCCTGCCAGTCAAGCTGTTCTACCTGTCACCAACCCCATCACAGCCAACCCTGCCAATACAGCACTAATTCCAATCAGATTCTTTTAACCCCTTCCCTCCCCCCATCAAACACTGCCTGGTAGAGCTGGAATTCCCCTCTCCAACGTTACTCACACCTTACTTCAGAGGGAGAAAGTAGGAACCCACATCCTCTGAACCGTCTCCTCACCAACACACTACCCTGAACTGCCTCCTCAGCCACGGCAAGCAGTGAGTTGCTATTCCTAAAGAAGTTTTTCTTGTTCTTACAGGTTCTCCCTCTCTCTCAGGCAAGAGTGACCCAGACAAGGTATCTCATTAACACTCACTGAAAAACATCTCCCCTCCAGCTCCAGCTCTGGAATGGAAGGCTGGAGCTCCTGCTGGGATGGCCCAGGAGATGGGCAGCCCCGGGGAAAAAAAGGGATGAACTCTGCCCATGTCTAGTCTGACACGGAGGAACGGCTTCCCATTGACAAAGTGAGGATTAGATGGGATGTTGGGAAGAAATTTCGTGAGGGTGGTGAGACTCTGGCACAGGTTTCCCAGAGAAGCTGTGGCCCACTCATCCCTGGAAGCAAGCAGGTTTAATGGAAGGTGTCCCTGCCCATAGCAGGGGGTGACATGAGCTTTAAGGTCCCTTCCCACCCAAACAATCCTGGATTCCATGATTAAGGAGCCCCTCTGCTCTGGAGCCAGGCTGGGAGAGCTGGTAGTGTCCAGCCTGGAGAAGAGAAGGCTCTGGGGAGACCTTAGAGCCCCTTCCAGCGCCTAAAGGGGCTCCAGGAGAGCTGGAGAGGGACTTTGGACAAGGAACTGGAAGGACAGGATGAGGGGGAACGGCTTCCCATTGCCGGAGACAGGAATAGATGGGATATTGGGAAGGAATTCTTCCCTGTGAGGGTGGCAAGCCCCTGGTACAGGTTGCCCAGAGCAGCTGTGGTTGTCCCACCCCTGGAAATGTCTGAGGCCAGGCTGGACAGAGCTTGGAGCAACCTGGGCTAGTGGACAGTGTCGCTGCCATGGCATGGGGGGTGGAAAGTGATGCCTGGAAAGTTCTCTCACTCCACTCCAGCCAATCATTCCCATTTTACTCTTCCTTTCTGGACCCAATTTCAACATCTCTAGGTCTCACTTCTGTCCTTTGATGCTGCTCTAAACACTTGAAGATGTTCACACCAGGCAAGCTGCTATTCCCCTTTCCCAACCCACTGGAAAGGGCTCACCTGAAGGGATCCATATTGGACCAACTCAGCAGCTTTTATCCCACACCCTTCGTTCCCAGCTCTGGGGACTTCCATGTGAGGTGTTTATACCCAGTGTGGCTGAATCCTTCAGTAGGGGAATAACAAATGGGAATTTAAACACTACTAAAACACTGCTTCAGCTTACAGCAAACTGATGCTCCACACTAGAAATTCACATCAAGAGTGGATAGAGTTACACTGGAATTCTTACAGATTCCTCAGGCAAAGCCTCCAATTCTGGGATCTTAGGCAGGGAACTAGATGGGGAGCCAGGAAGACCTCAAAGATCATGAGATGTGAGAGTGGATTCAAACCCATGGAAATCAGGTTGTTCCTGGGACATTTCTGCCTGTCCAAGAAGCAAGCCCTTCTCTTCTGCTCCCATGAGCACAGCCAGACAGGATCACGTTCTGCCACAAGAAGCCAGGGCTGAGCTCAGCGTGAATGTTGTAACCTTATAGAAAAGCTGCTCCAGAAGCCTTAACTCCTCTTTTCCCAAAATAGCAGTGAGGAGCCTCTTCATCCCACCCTGGACACAAACAGTAGCTCATCTGTTACAGAGATTGTCCCACTCCATGGACACATTGGGCAAGAATTCCACAATGTCCCTGTCCCCAGTGCATTCTTCCACAAATGTTCAACTATTCCCTCTGGAAACCGGATGGAGCCAGGAGGCATCACAGCTTCTGAAAACCCCCACACCTCACCCAGTAACACGCCAGATCTCACCAGTGACATCTCAATAACATCCCAAACCATGCCAGTAACATCCCAGTAACACCCCAAGTTCTTTAGGGAAAAGCTCAGCAAGTAAGTGCTGGAATTCCATCTCCAAGGGTGGCAATCCCTGTACATGTTCCTACAGCCAGATCCCTTCTCCCTCCGGAGCAGGAGGGAACTGGAGCAGCTTTCCAGCTGTATCAGTGCTGGCCCTGGGAAAGCAAAGGATACATAGGGGGGGAAATTATCATCCAACCACTTCCCCCAGGAAAGCCAGAGGATTTCCTGGAGCAGCAGATGGGAAGCCCAGCAACTTGGCATGGCCACGCACTGGAGAGTACAGGGAAGAGAGCAACAAAACACAGCTTGGACTGGGAATTCCAAGGGAGGAATTCCACACAACCCTAGATTTTTGCTTTAAAAATTCTTTAAGGAGGAAGGTCAGACACCCTACATCTTCTAGACACAAGCATCCAGTTTCCAGCTCAAGAAGCTCCTAAAAATCCTGTTTTCAGTGGTTTTTTTCCCCAAAGTTGTATCAAAACTGCATTAAACTGTACTTCAGGAAAGGAACTCCATACACATAATTAAGGGGAAAAGCCCTGGAACATCTGCAAGTTACTTTAGAGAAACCAGGTCACTGCTGAAACAAATCCTTCCAGGGATGGAACAGGGATGCACCCGGAAAATCTGTTAAAGTACAAGTGAGGAACATAAAACTGAAGGGCCTGACATAGGCGTGGCTTGGACCTCCAGCAACAGCCAGTTCAGAAACTCTGCAGGGATTTGGCAGGAACCCCACTAGCCCATTCCTGAAGTGCTGCAGCCCTTGGTGAGCTCCCAAATCCAGGGGTACTTCTCAGCAGTTCCAATATCCCCTGATAAGCAGCTCAGGAATAACCCCAGGAGTCCACCTGAAGCTCCACGGGTGAGTTACAGACCTGGGAGTGTGACAGGACCCTCCATATGAGGAGCACGGAAGGAGGCTGGAAGCAATGCCCGATCATCTGGCTGTGGTTACAAGTCCCAAATCCCAAATGGAACCAGCTCCCCTCAGACAGGCAGAAAGGGGCCCAAACAACAGCACCACCAAGTTGGGAGGAGTCCAGGTCCAAAAATATCCAATGGCTTGAGAGCCACTGGAAACGTGGAGTGGGAGCTGTTCAAATCACCCTAAATCCCAACAGGTATCTCCCTGATAAACACGTTTCCTTTATTTAACACTCACCCACATTCCACCCTGCAAGGAACATGGACACCTCCCCTTACCCACCAACACCCTCCTTAGCTTTCCACAGCACTGCATTCCTGAATTGTATTCCATGAGGAATATCTCCCCAACAGCCTCCAGCATCCCGTGGACCTGTGCAGCCACAGCTGGAGAAAGCTGAACTATCAAATCCTCATCCTCTTCCCTCCTTCCAGCCTCACTGTGTGGAATGCATATCCCAACATCCTGACCTTCCAAGCACTGCCCTCCCTGATAACATAGAGCCCATACTCCCTTGTTGAAGTTTTTTACTTCAATGGACACCTAGAAAACTCTTGGATACCACAGAATCACATGCAGCAAGAGAACTGTACTGGGAAGCAGGAGAAGGAGAAAAAAACTGGAGAAAGGAGCAGTAATGTTGCAGCACCAGGTTTGAAAAAAACAGCTATTGTTGGAAAAGTCAACAGGAACCAGGAGAGATTAGGCTGACACTTCTAGTTCCACAAGAATGATGGGAAAAACAATATATTCAAATAAAACAGATCACATGGGCTATCTACAGCCTCACTGCATAGAACAGGAGCCAATGGCACAGGATAAACCACTTGAGGCTGTCACTGCCTCCAGAGGCAAAAAAAGTGAAGGCATGGGTAAGGAACGGCATATTAAAAACAGAAGCAACACTAACCCTGGGATCACATCAGTGAAATTCCAAGCACTGCTGGGCCTGCTGGAGCACATGGGCTGAAGCTGACGTGACTTTTCCCACCAAAACCTACCTGGGAGATGCACAGGAAGAGCAGCAGCCCCGATGGAAGATTTAGAATCATGGAAGGAATCCTGGAACAGTTTGGGTTTGACCTTAAATCCCATCCCATTCCATAACCTGCCATGGGCAGGGGCACCTTCCACTGTCCCAGCCTGCTCCAAGCCCCATCCAGCCTGACCTCGGACACTGCCAGGGATAGGGCAGCCACAGCTGCTCGGGGCACCCTGTGCCAGGGCCTCCCCACCCTCACAGCCAAGAATTCCTTCCCAATATCCCATCTAACCCTGCCCTCTGGCACTGGGAAGCCATTCCCTCTCATCCTGGCACTCCATGTCCTTGTCCAAAGTCCCTTTCCAGATCTCCTGGAGTCCCTTCAGGCACAGTAAGGGGCTCTAAGATCCACCTGGAGCCTTCTCTTCTCCAGGTTGAACATTCCCAGCTCTCCCAGACTGGCTCTGGAACAGAGGGGTTTTCCTTTTTGCTTGAAACTATTGAAGCCTCAACCCTGTTTTAATTAAACAATTACTTTAAAGCTTAGAAACATCCCATGACCACTCAGAAGGTTGAAGTATCTCCAGGAATTCTGCACCTTTCCTGAGAAACATTAGGCTGGAGGAACCTGTGCCTGTCTCTTATACCCAGGCCTAAGTGACCACTGACAGTTCTGAGAAATTCCTTAAGGAGCTGCTGAAACAGCCACAAACCAACAGCAGACACCCCTCTGCTGCACCCCTGAAAGTGTTTCAGGCCAGGCTGGACGGGGCTTGGAGCAACCTGGTCTAGTGGAAGGTGCCTCTGCCCATGGCAGAGGATGGAATGGGACAAGCTTTAAAATCCCTTCCAGCCCAAATCATCCTGGGACTCTGTGAGCACAGACCTCAGATTTGAATTTGTTTTCCCAGCTCTTTCATCTCCCCCAGAAGTGTTTTGAAGGAATTATGGCTGTTGTCGAGCAGCGTGGCTGGAGACCCCCATGGAGAGGCCTTGTGTGGCTCTTGGCTGAACATCAAACCACCACCTCGGCCTCCTGGGCACCCCCTGATCCCCACAGCTCCTCATCCACACACACGGGATTACAGAATCATGGAATGGCTTGGGTTGGGAGGGGCTGTAAAGCTCTTCCCATTCCACCCCCTGCCATGGGCAGGGACATCTTCCACTATTCCAGGTTGCTCCAAGCTCTCTCCAACCTGGCCTGGAACACTTTCAGGGGGTGGACACCTTAGAGCCCCTTCCAGAGCCTAAACAGGCTCCAGAAGAGCTGGAGAGGAACTTTGGACAAGGGCTTGGAGTGATAGGATGAGAGGGAATGGCTTCCCAGTGCCAGGGGGCAGCGTTAGATGGGATACTGGGAAGGAACTCTTGGCTGTGAGCGTGGGGAAGCCCTAGCACAGGTTGCCCAGAGAAGCTGTGGCTGCCCCATCCCTGGCAGTGTCTGAGGCCAGGCTGGACAGGGCTTGGAACAGTTGGGACAGTGGAAGGTGCCCCTGCACACGGAATGAGATGAGCCTTAATGTCCCTTCCAACTCAATCCATTTCAGGATTTCATGATAAATGGATGTGCTTGGAGATATGGGATAAAAAGGCCAAGTCTGGTGTCTTTGGATCTAGGTCTGGGTGGCGACAGCAGAGAAACAGCCAAGCAAGGCCTGTAAAACAGGAGCTGGATGATAAAGCAAGAGATAACTTGGAAAGAGAAGGAACAGTGGGAAGACCTGAGCTTGGAAAAGATACTCCCTAGTTTTCCTGATTATCAAGCGTCATCTTGTGCTGGGCCCGCTTTTAAAAGTCAAACATCCTCTGAATTTCCTGCAGGGACAACAATCCTGAGCTGTTCCAAACATGCAGCCGGGCTCTCCCTGCCCAGCAGCTCCTGCTGAGGGATAAGCTCATTCCCCAAACACCGAGCTTGCAGGGGATGGAGACCCCAAAGCACCGAGCTCCAGGAGGCCAAACTCGTGTCCCAGCATTCCCAGTGTTTGTTTCTAAAGCTGACACAAGCAGCACCACCCCGGTAACCAGAGAAGGTTAAAGGAGGCACTGAAGTGACCAAACACCAACTGGGAAAACATGAAACAAGAGCCAGGCATCGGATCCCCAGGAACAAAGGAGACAGCACAGGGATCACCATAAAGAGCGTGCTGGAAAAATAATCGGCATCTGTCCCTCATTTCAGCTCCAAACCCCATTTAAGTCATGAAAAGACCATTTTTCAATCCCACTTCTGCAGGGAACAAGTGCCTGCTGCATCCCAGGAGGTGCGGGCACAGCTCTGCTCAATCCAAACTTCCAGGGGATTAGCTCCTGATCCATGATCTAATTAAAAAATTCCTCTTTACAGCTCCCTCCGCTCTTCTGAGAAAAGTTATTTCAATGCTCTGCCTCAGAATTTAATGAAACTTGAACCATATCCAGAGGGCTCTTGGAGCATAGATGGAATCACAGTTCCTTGACCAAGCTGTCTGCTGGAATTTGTCCATCCCCAAATCCCAGTGCCAGGCATGGACACTCACCCTTGTGTCCTGGCACGAGTACGTGATGTCCACACGACACAGGGGACAGAAGAATTCCCATCCTACAGCTGGAAAATGGCATTGTGCAAAAAGAGGGCATCTGACCCTGGTGGAACAAAATCTCTTTTCCAGGAGATTAAATAAATCATAGCTGATTCCTGAAAATCTCAAGGGGTTCAGGCACTCTGGAGATAAGGAGCATTTTGCCTGCCCTGCATCTGGGTTTGGTGGGAAAAGGGCAGAAGAGAAAACCAAGTGGAAGGTACACGGAGACCAAATGGAAAGGTGGGATAACATGAGTGGAAGCTGCAGCTTCCACACCTGAGGACAGGGAAATTCCAGCCTCCAGTGCAGCTGTGGAAAGGCCTCCACGGAGTTCAAAGCCCAGAGAAGAGCTGGGTCTTCAAAGAGATCTGCTCTGCTATCAAATGAATTATAATCATGGAGTCATGAAACTGTTGAAGTTGGAAAAGCCCTCTGAGATCGAGTCCAACCATATCTCAGCACTGCTATGTCCACTCCTAATCCAGGTGCCATATCCACACGTTTTTTGAGCATTTCTAGGGATGGAGACTCCATCACTGCCCTGGGCAGCCTGTGCTGGGGCTGGACAACCTTTGCCATGAAGAAATTTTCCCTGATATCCAACCTAAACCTTCCCGGTGCAATCTGGCCTGAGCCAGGTCCTTGTGAAGTGTGTGAGGAGAATCCTCCCATGGCCACGAGTCACCAGGAACCTCCAGCAGACCCAGGTATCTTCAAGATCAGAGAAACAACAGCTCCCTGCAGCTTCCCCAGCAGGATTCCTACAGCAGGTCCCACAAGGAAGGACACTTGGAGCAGCAGCCACTGCTGGGACAACATCTGGAGACCAACATCCCATCACAGAGCTTCGTATCACCATTCCAAGGGCATCCAGCAGCTCCAGAGCTGAGGAGCAGCCAGGTCTGACCCCCAGATGGATCCTCTGGAATAGGGATCCAAGGCACAGCTGCTGTGCTCCAAGAAAAGCTGCTTCAATTAAGGACATCATTAACTGCAGCACCAGCTCTGCTTGGATTTGCATCCCCAGAAAACACTTTCCTACCTTAAACCAAAACACAACCGAAACAATGCTGAGGAAGCTTTGGGGAATTCAGGAAAGAAAAAAGCTTGGAAAAATCAGTGGTGGGAAAAAGTCAAGAACTCCTGGAGTAGTGGAGGAGGGTGAATTATGCAAATTAAGGCTATTTTAAAACAAACTTATGCTTTTAATTGTTTTTGCATTAATTAGCAGCACCACTTCAATGTAATTACAGAGCATATCCAAACCTGGGGAAGCTGTCCAGGCTGGATAACAGGGTGTTTGGGGCAAAAACAGTCCAACGTTGGTGCATCCACAGAGCCAGAGCCACAAAACCTCCATTTACACAGGGATTTGGGAATGGGGCAGCTCTGGAATCCAGCTTTACCACTCGGGGTCACACAAACCCCCGACACACGGCCCAGAACAACATGCCAGACTTTTGAAAAGGCACTGCAAGCAGAATGAAGGATCTGGGTTAGCTCCTACCCAACCAGGAAGAGCTCCAGCACCCTCCTCCATTTGGCTGGAAAAATCTCCCAGGTTTCCCCATCAGCAGAACCCTGTGCATGCCTGCTGAGGAGCCTTTTCCTGGGGGCAAATGGGAGGAGAAAAACGGGAGTGAGGGCTCCTGGGCCATTCCCAGCTTGTTCCCAGCCTCCCCAGCCATTCCCAGCCTCCCAGGAGCTTTGGCTGCTGTTCCAGAGAGTTCCAGTGAATCCACTGTTGCCATCACTCCAACCATGCCAGTACCAATGCCAGCAGAGCTGCTGGTGGCATTCCAACATGGAACAATAATTATATCCCACAGGGTCGTAACAATCAGGGTCAGTCATTTTTCAATACTCAGGTTTCATTTGTTTTATAAAATATCCCCAGAACTTAGAATTGCTCAACAAACTTCGGAGTTGTGAAAGGGAAACACAACAGAGAGACTTGAAATCCCAGGATTAACTTTATCCCAGCAATCCTGCAGTTGTCCAGGTGCTGGGGTCACTTCCTCCACCATCCGAACCCTCTCCCAGGTGGAAGATGCTGAAAAAGTCAAGCCAAAGCTCCTGGAAGAAGGGAACACAACTAGAATTCTCTCTCCTTCCTCCCCTGCTCAAGAGAAGATAAAGGTTATGGAGGAGAGAAAGGAAAACACCCAAACCCTGATTCGGGGATTTCTGACTTCCTCTCCCAAATCTCCTGATTTTTGGGGTATTTGACTTCCTTTCCTCAGATCTTCCAATTTTGGCTTTATTTTTACTTCCTCTTTTCGCTCCAAATCTCCCAATTTTCAGTGTCTTTACCGTCTTCTCTCTCTTCTCTTCCTAAACCTCCTGATTTCAGGTGTATTTTACTTCCTCTCCTACGTATCTCCTGATTTTCATGTGTATTTGATTCCTCTTCCAAATCTCCTGATTTGGGCTGTATTTCACTTCCTCTCCCAAATTTTACTGTATTTGCCTTTCTCTCCTCTTCCAACCCTCCAGATTCTTGGTCCATCCCTGCCTCCTCAGGCTCCTCACACCCCAGCTGGGAAGGATCCAGCTCCCTCTCCACAGGCACAGCCCTTCCGTTGCTCATCACAACTCTGCAGATCTCAAACTGGGGCAGCTCTTTTAATGGAGCTGGGAAGGATGTGTGGACTCCAAACTTCAGGGAAAATCCATTCTTTTTTTCACCAATCCTCTCTGAGAGGGGCAGAAACCACTCAGGGAATAACATGAGACCCTGCAGATCCAGACAGTTTCATGTAGGATAAAAAACCTTTCCTCAAACAACAGAAAAATTCTCATGGACTTTGCCATTGGCTTCTAGTGCCTCATTGAAAGGATGTTCCCACTACAGACAATTTCTCCTGGGAATCCCCTGTTCTGCTTTATCTGCTCATCAAGAAGTATGGGTGTGGGGAGGTTCCAGCACTCCCTGGTACTCCCAGGAATCACCACACTCAGTTTCAAAACCAGGAAATAGCTGAGAGAGATTTGCAAGTGACAACCAGTTGCAAACCTGACCTGGGATCAGGTAGATCCAGGGTAGGTCCAGGTCAACGTTCCAATTACTCCTAAAAAGCTCCTGACCCGCAGACACACCAGGAAATGCAGGAATTTTCCTGCCATCCAAAGCCAACAGCAACCCAAAATCAGCTGCTGCTCTGAGTTCTAAAGCTTCACCTGTTTTTCAACACATTCCAGCTGATGACTGTACGATTTTTGGGATACTCCCCCCATTCCATGTTTGCTGATAAGACCAATCTCAGCCTCGAAGCCTTCAGTGCACTGAGAAAAATGTCATACAAAAATATGAGGAAAGAATTATTCCATTCCAGGGAACATGCAAGTGTTGCTTATTGACACCTGGAGAACAAAGGATTCTCCCGACACACAGCCAAGAGCTTTTCCATGGACACACCAAGTACAAAGCTCGGAGCAGCTCCTGCAGGGAGCGAAGAAAACGGGCTAAATGGGAAAGAAAAAGGATTCCTGGAGCAGGATGGTTCTTTCATACATCCTGCTTTAACAGGACCCACTCAGCGCTGCTGTTCAGACCCTTACAGATTCCATCTGTCTCCTCCGAGACAGAAAAAATCAAGACAACCAAAAATACATACCCAGACCTTGAAAAGAGAGACCAGCATGAGCAGATGGTTCATCAGCCCCAAGTGGTGCTTATAAAATGTGAGGATTTGAACAGAATTCCAGAATCCTACACTGGTTTGGGTTAGAAGCTCATCCCAGTCCATCCCCTTCCATGGGCAGGGACACTTTCCACTATTTGGAGCAACTTTCCACTACTTTGGAGCAACTTTCCAGGTTGCTCCAAGCCTTGTCCAAGCTGGTCTTGGACACTTCCAGGGCTGGGGCAGTCACAGCTGCTCTGGGCACCCTGTGCCAGGGCCTCCCCACCCTCACAAGGAGGGATTTCTCCCCAGTATCCAATTTCTCCCCAGTATTTTATTTCAATCTGCTCCCCCAACCTTCAGGAAGGGCAGTTTGTGCCTCCTCTGAGCTCCCATCATCACTTCCAGGAACTCTAAAACACAGATCAAACACAGCAAAACTCCGCTAAAGGGAATCTGCCACCCCTCTCTAAAGGGAAATCTTCCATCCAGCTCTTCCCAGATCCTGAGAATAAGCCAAAAGGCAGAGAATTGACACCTTCTGTTCCCATGCACTTAAATCCCCCCAGGATCTCCCGCCTCCGCTGGTCCCAAACGCACGGACACCCGGAGCCGTTTTACCCCCACTCCCTGACTGGGAATTGAATTCCAGCCCCAGCATTCCCTCCCTTCCCTGCCCGGACCCGCGAGATGAGCCGTGCCTCTCCCAGTCTTGGCCCAATCCCACCCGGGAAGGACCGCCCTCCCCCGAGCAGCCTGGAGGGAGCACGGGGAAATTCCATCGGGACACGGAGACATTCTATCGGGAAAAGCCCATGGGCCGCATCCCAGAGCAGCTCAGAACATCCTCGCCCCCCACAAGGATGGGATAAGCCATGCGGAAGAGGACCAAGGGACCCTCGGAACCCTCCTCAGAGCCCGGGGATCCCTCGGAACCCTCCTCAGCCCCTCCAAGGATCCCCCGGGAACCTCCTCATCTCCCTCGGGAACCTCTTTACCTCCCTCGGGAAGCCTCAGGAACCACCTCAGCCCCCACAGGGATCCCTCGGGAACCACCTCAGCTCCCCCAGGACGGCCACTTCTCCATTCCCAAACTCCTTCCAGAGGGGGGAGGACCTCCTCTGCCCCCCACCCCAAGTCCCTCCGGAGACCGGAAAGCCGCATTCCGCTCTCCCCCCCGGCCCCTTCTCACCGAGCAGCAGCAGCTTCACCTCCTTGGCCGCCTTCTCGCCGTCTTCCCGCAGGTTGCGGTCGATCATTTTACTCCTCTCCACCGCCGCCTTATCCTCGGCGCTCAGCGTGCACCCCATGGCGGCGGCGGGGGCGGCCGGGCGGCCGGGGAGGCCGGGACCGGGATCGGGGCCGGGATCGGAATCCGAATCGGGATCGGGGCCGCTGCTGCCTCGGCCCGGGCGGCTCCTGAGGCGGCGCCGGATTTCCGGTCCTGCGCCGCACGGCACGCCGGGAAATGAAGTCCCGCTGGCTGACAGTGTGAGTACTTCCGCCCCGGTAGAGCGGGGCATGATGGGAGGAAAAAATAATTTTCCGCCACGTTAGAGCGGAGTATGATGGGGGAAAAAAGCGCTTTACTTCCGCCTCGATAGAGCGAGACATGATGGGAAATACTCTACTTCCGGCTTGTTTGGCGGGTTTGATGGGCGTTGTAGTCCTCGCGGGGGTCGGTAGAGTCCGTGGTGGCCCCAGCCCCCCACCCGCGCCTGCCCTCCCCAGCCCGCCCTCATGAATGGCGTCCAGGCACCGCACCCCCAGAGGACTGGGCCTCGGGCGAATGGAGCTGGTCTCTGGGGCTGAGGAGGGATCTCAGGGTCACGGGGGGATGGAGTGGACCCCCTCTGCAGGCAGCCCCCCCCACACCCATCCCTGGCTGTAGAGGGACCACCCCTCCTGGGGAGACCCCAAACACGAGCCTCCCATTCTTATCCCTGGCCCATCACTGGGCTTGTGCCCCCCAGCTGCTCCCCCCCAACCGCGGTGGCGCCACGGAACCCCCAATCCCTGCAGTGGCAGCAGTGCTGACCCCCCACCACATCAACCCAACAAGGGTCGTGGGACCTCCCTCAGTCACCTGCGATGGCAGCAATGAGGACCCTCCCACACCCCGATGAGCGTGGTGGGACCCGCAATCCCCCACAGCTATAAGGACCCCACACACCAGCAAGAGTCGTAAAACCCCCAATCCCCGGCTGTGGTGACAGAGACCAAAACCCCAAGTGGGATGGTCTTTGTGGAGTGCTGTGGGACCCCCAACACCCCAGAGCAGTGAAAATCACTCCTGCTCCAGCAACTGCCATGGGACCCCCAACTCTGCATGGCTGCAG
>WAAG01010666.1:0-21084 GCA_013390105.1 Tichodroma muraria | reverse complement strand
GAGCATCACCAGTGACCTATTTACTTTGTTTAAGAGTAGCCATCTGAGAGAAAATGCCTAAAATACTTTGCAGCCTGATCTCTGTGTATAGAACTAAAGACCCATGTTTCCATTTTGCAGGTGTTTCCTATGACCAGTTCTGGTGGCCCTATCACTGAATATCCTTTTATAAGGACTGGACTTCTAGGCTTTATAGGACCAGGTGGACTCGTCTTTGTTATTGGCAAAATGGATGGTTTGATGGTTGTCAGTGGAAGAAGACATAATGCTGATGACATTGTAGCAACAGCACTGGCCGTGGAACCCATGAAATTTGTCTACAGGGGGAGGTTTGATCCTTTCTTACATTATGTAGAAATATTTATTTTGCTTAGATGAAGTGTAAATGATCCAGATGCTTTCAGAAAGCAGTGCCTGATCTGCATTGGAGTTTCCCTCCAGTTCTGTTCATGTTGCCTGAACCAGGAGGCAGCTGACGGAAGCCCAAGGCAATGTTGAGGCAGAATTTGGATACCAAGGTCTTGAAACTGTGATTACTGAAATTTCCAGTTGAACAGCTGGTTAATTCTGAGGATATTGGCTCAACAGGAGCCTTTCTGTGTGAACTGAGCATTTCCAATATGCCTTACGCTGAAATTTTTGAATGTGAAAGTGGTTCTTTGTGTGACCTTCCTCGTGCTGAAACTGAGCAGGAGACATCTAAAACTTCTGAAGAGCCTCATGCAGTAGCATGTGCTCACACTCCATCACATGTCAGACCTCTCACAAAATGATGTTGCAATTGCCGTCTTCTAAGACGGGACCAAGGAAGGTGCTTATGCTGGCTGTTATATAACATCTTAGCAACAACCTTGGTGTGACCCAAATGTAGTGCTTTTCTTATTCCAAGAATGTTCACTTCTCAATCCTGCTCTGACATTATGTTTGTATATGTTCTACATGACTGTAGAACAAAGCCTGCTGTTTCAATTCCGGAACTTATCCAAAACTGTTCTTGTAACTTTTTCCTCGTAAATATATTAGTAACTGACACACCAGGAGTCTAACTAATAAATAAAGAAATCAGAGTTGTAGAAGATTAATGCAGAAGATGGGTTTTTCCCTCTGTCCTGGCACTAAATACTCTTCTCTCCTCCTATAGAATAGCAGTGTTTTCCGTGAGCGTGCTGCACGATGAAAGGATAGTTATCGTTGCTGAGCAAAGGCCAGATTCCACAGAAGAAGACAGTTTTCAGTGGATGAGTAGAGTTCTCCAGGTAATGCTCTATATGTATGTTTGTAAGCTATTTTTTTTCTTGCTTTATATCCTTTTAATTGATCTTTCAGACCCCTAAGGTAGCTGACATTTGTCTTTGAGTAATTGTGAATCCACCTTCAGTTGCGCTTGCTCTTTACGAGCACAAAATGAGATTCTTCTGAGTGACAGTTCCTATCTGGGCTGCACCTACCCAGAGAATGATCCTTTTCCTAATCAAAATGCTATAAGAAAACAAGAATGAATTGAAGTAAATAATAGCAATGAGAGAGTAGCATATGGTTTATAAGGATATAGTCATTCATTACTTCGAAAGGGGAATGAATGAATGAATGATGCATTAAATACTCTGTCAAAAGCTACCAGAGTCTCTTACTAAACAGTTATAAGCATGGATACAGAGTTGGCCTCATCCAGATTTATATTTTCTTAGTGGGTGAGAGAGAATTATGTGTTTCTAGTGTACCATGTTGATAGCTAAAATAAACTGAATGAAACTTGGCCTAAAAATCCCAATTTCCCTCCACTGAAATGAAGGAAAGTGATAGATTAGCTCAGATCTAGGTATCTACAGTGAGGTTGTCTTCTCAGAGGGATGCCTTATTGCAAAGAATCCCATTCCAGCAGTTTGGCAATATCAATACTATGCTCAGGGATTTTTTCAACTCTAATGTCCATACACAAAAGTGTTAGATACTTTAGACAGGGTCATCTTCCATCTCTGTGGTTAAGCCCATTCAGACTCAAAAGCAATAGAATTAATGGAGATGTAGTCAGATTAAGTCTGTTTGTTGCTAACTAAAGTGGTCTCATCTCTGTTAAAAGTTCGTCTCCTGCTACTTCTACTTCCCTTTCCTACCTTTCTTCTGCAAGGACTCTTCTCAATAAATATATTGCAGACATATTTTTTGCTTTACCTAAGAGCAAAAGAAAAAGATCCCACACAATTCAGAGATGTTTTTATTCATCATTGCATTTTACTGAATAAGAAAGGGAATCTATCTGCTGTATCCTTCAAGAAACTGAAAAAATAAGCTTTCATCCATCTCAAGACAGGCTTACCTACTGTCTTGATTCAAAAGACATTTTATACAGTTAGAAGCATCTCATATTCACAGTAGATCTAAATTAATACCAAGAAAAGAGAACCTCTAGCTTGCCATCACACAGAAAGCCTTTGCAATACCTAGTAGCTCCTAGGGCAACTATTGTAGAAGAAGAGGCTTTAGATTGCCCACGCTTTTGTCAAGTAGCAGGCTCCTAAAAGGGTTTAAACTCTGGACTTAACATTTGTCCTCTTTTGTCAGCAGAGCATCTTTGTGACTTTTACAGAATTAATGTCTTCCACAATGGTAGCCACTAGAGTTCTGCACTGAAAACTGCAGGAATCCTGTGTCCCAATACTCCTGCCAAGAGTCAGCCCTGTTGTTCCAAATCTGATCAAGTCCTAGCAGTGTCTGAGAATAGTAGGCCATGTATCAAAGGCCACACACGTGTGGCTGCTTTCATCACCCACGTCTGAAGCCTGAAACTCTGGCATGCACCACTATGTGAACAAGAAGTTTCTGTTCCCACCACAGCTGAGAGCAGAGATGAGGGCCAGAAGCCAGGAACATGTGGGATGTTTTGTGCCTCTTCCCAATCAGAGTTTTAATGACAGATGTCAGGAAGTGGTAACCAGCTGTATCTGAATCATCTGCTAGTGAGGCACAACATAACAATATTATAGCCTGTGTCATGACTCTCAGTGAGGCCCATGGTAACAGGCTCTATCAAATTGCTACTTGAGTTTAATGCTATTTGTGAGTTGTCTGACACCCTGTGCGTGCTGTCCTGTGCCAGCCCTGCCCTGCTCTGCCTGCTTCTGCTGTGCCTTACTGTCTCTCCCCTGCAGTTGAGCTGTCTTGATTTGCACAACTGTTTTTTCCAGTGGTTTGCACATATTCTGACTTTCCTGACCCATCCTGTCCCTTGGCAGGGTGCTGAAGGATGGTAGAACTGCTGTTCCTGTGGGACTATGCTGGACTGCATCCGTGGGCTTTAGCATAGGCATGGTTGAGAGGGAGTGGTCAGGCTGGGGATGGAGTTTCTTGAGAGGAGAAGGGTGAAGGTCCCAGATCACCCAGCAGTTCACTCAGATAGCTTCTAGATACTCATCTGCTGCAGACTGATCTGACCCTTCAGGCAGGGTTGTGGTCTCTGTGTGGCAGACTGGATGTTAGTTTTACCAGGACCTGCCAGGACTTGACAGGACTAGGTAAAGCCAGAGATGTACTGCAGCACTGGAGAGTGTTTACCCAGAGAATTGTGTCAGAACGAGATGTTTTCTCAGCTCAAACAACACAGCAGTCTGGATTCTCTTGGATGCAAGTTTGGGTATATCTTGTCCATTTTCACAATGAAAGAGAGGGACAGATATTTCAGATACTGTTTGATTCTGGCTGGACATTTCTGAGTCATTTCAAAAAACATGCCATCTCATCAAGAGGCATAAATACCAGCAATATTAAAATTGACCGGTACTCTTCTCTCTCAAAATTTTAAGGCTCTGTTCATTGGTTGTCACCCTTGTGACAAAGTCATTCCCTGCTTCAGAAATGTGCTGAACTCAAAGGTGTGAAAAGTGACAGATTTGAATGACACATGATATTTATGTGGCATTGTATAGCAGGTATCTCTCAGGGACAGGTCAGAAGTTAGTGGGGAATCATGGCATACATCCCTCATCCTCCACCGCTGGATGTTGCTTTCCGTTCACCACCTGTAGGAGCCACAGAGTTTTGTGTTTGAGTAAAAGTGGTTACTTGCCCTGTGATGGTTTTCCTTCAAGCTGATGTCAGGTGAGGATCCCATGATTTATCACTGCTTTTCAGAACCTACAAATAACATTATGATTAGTAGGTTATGATAGTTTCTGCCAGATACATGAGACGATGTGTGTTGGCTGCCATAAATATTTCATTATTATATAAATATTTCATTATTCTATCTTTTGGGTGGTTTCTGTAGACCAGCAGCAAGGTCTTCCAATTTTCCTGTGAGAGCTACTACTACTAAAATTCAAATGTTTTTAAATGAGTCACCTTTTTATTATTCTTTCTTATGAGATTTTGCAGTCAAATCAATAAGAAATGGAGCAAAAAGAAGCCAAAAATAAAGCATTGCTTAGTCTGTAGAAGTAATCAGTAATTTATTGGTCTACACTTTAGTGCATACATAGCTATTAGTGATTATTTGATTCTCAGAATAAAAATTGTCTCTTCAAGGCAGCACACATATCAATTCACTTTTCTCACAGTTTAAAATTAAAAAGAAAGATAAGTAAATTATATTTTTGAACATTTAACTACTCATTAGAGATGCTATTTGTAACTTGTTTCTCAGTTTGCGTGAATTGTCTCAAGTTGGTTTTCTAACACACTTGCTGCAATTTTTGTTACCATTATAAGGAAAATAAATCCTTTAAATCTGTGGGGGATTAAAATCTGTGTGCGTGGATATTCATGTTTAACTCAATGAATTACATGGATTCTGTACACTACAGTTTTCTTGAAAGTGATGCAGTTTAGTTAACATATCAGGCAGTGAACATGGTTGCTATATGATTCAAAGATGCTTCTTTTTCAGGTTTTTGTCCAACAGATTTTCTTTCAAGTGGATAGTTTCATAGTTTTCCCTTACATATTTCCCATTCCTGACTGAAAATCTTGTACACTATGCTCAGGGAATAAAACAGTTATTACCTTATAAAAAAATTAAAAATATTCACGAGCTACATACGTCATTAGGTATAGGGGTTATTTGAAATTTTGCTTTGCTCAGAAAGATGGACTGGATATTAAGTTGATAGGAATCCTTTGAACCTTAGCTCTGAGAAGTGCACAGCTTAAAAGCAATTTTGTGTGGTCTGACAGCCCGTCTTTGTAAAAAATCTCCAGGATATCTGCTGTTCTTAAGAGGGATAACAAGGTAGCATTTCCTAATAAATTTGTGTTCATTTATCACCAGGTGTTTGGTTGCTTTTTTATCTTCTGGAATGAGTGTAACATTTCCATCCACCTGTTCCCAGTGAAAAGAACCTCCTTATCACTGACTTAGCTGAAGTGTCTTTCCATTGCCAGTTAATTATTAGGGCTGTTTTATGCAGTAATTCAGAACAACACTTGCTTATTAGAATGATGAAAAATTAGCCTTTCATTAAAATCAACTTCCCGTGTGGTTTTTTTTAGGCAATTGACAGCATTCATCAAGTGGGAGTCTACTGCCTAGCACTTGTCCCGGCAAACACTCTTCCCAAGACGCCGCTGGGAGGGATTCACCTGTCAGAAACCAAACAGCTCTTCCTGGAAGGGTCTCTGCATCCTTGTAACGTGCTGATGTGTCCCCACACCTGCGTAACAAACCTGCCTAAACCAAGGCAAAAACAACCAGGTAAGAGGAGTGAAGGCCGAGGGACTGTGACTTCTTGCTGTGTGCTTATCGTACTGTAAGGGAGCAAAATCAAGTAATTGCTGATACAGGTGAGAATCAGCTTCATCAGCTTTCCTCTTCAATATTCTGTGTGTGTCAAGGACATCACTGGTGTTGCCAGAAGGTAGAAGCACCTTCACAGAGAGTGCAAGGAAAAATGCTAATTCAATAAAGATGACATTTTTATCACTCTACAAGGCACTGCTGAGACCACACCTGGAGTTCTTCGTAAATTCCTCTTCAGTTATGTTTAAAGAGGGTGGAGACCAAACCAGAGAAAGATAAAATCTTGGGTTATTTTGAAGACTGAGTTTGTAAACTAGAAACAGAGAGGAAGAGGACTGTTGACACTAAATAACAGTATCGGAAGAGCAAATACTTAAAAACTGGTCATGAATGAAATAAACCTAAGAATGAGTGGTTTAACCCCCCCCCCCCTGCATGGGGAGATTCTGTATTACTCTTACAGCTGGTATATTAGAGGGAAAACCCTAACTAGTTTTAAGATGGTTCTTCAGAAGTTCTGCCTTTTCATGAAGATTGTTGGGTGAAATAGTACAGTGCAAGGGACTGTCTCAAGAGACCAAGAAAGCCTTTGTAGCCTGCTATAGTCCAGTCATTGGTTATTTGTGCCCAATGTACAAGTAAATTTTAACAAATTTTTGCCTTTGAATCCAATTGCAGGTAATTCCAGGTAGTCAGGTTAATCTCAAGGAGTCCTGGATGTGTAGTTTCAGGCATAAGACTTGAATTCAGCTACATTAGACTAAGTGTTGGTTATTTTCCACTGTGAAAAACACCTTGGAATTAGAAATGGTTTGTTCTCTGGATCTCGAATATAGAGACTATCCCTCATGAATTCAGAGCCTAAACCGAAGTTTGCCTAAACCATCATCTTTCTTTAAAACCTTTGGACAAATGTTTCAGAATCAAAACCATAATCTTGGTTTGTGGATACTGGGAATGTCAGAGGTTAACAGTGACTTGCACTGACTTAATGTAAGCAATGAGGCCTTTTACTGCAGTGCTCACATTAGTATTTCCTTGTTGCTGCACTGCAAAATAATTGCTGAATTAGAATCAATGGAGATCGTTACAGATATGTTATGTATATATTAAATATTACTATGGTAAAAGTAATGCCAGGAGCACAGAAAGAAAACTGATAGTATCACATTCTCCCATTTTGTGTTGTTATGACATATCAGAGGGTATTACTTTTATAATTTTAAAGCAGAGTAGTCTGTAGGTGCTTTTGATTGTACATTATCTGGTTACTTACACCCCAATCACTTGGCCATCAAAGGACATCATAGAAGTAGAGCCTGGTATAAATTGCAGTTGATCAGTAATCCATGCTGGAGAAGCAGAAAACAAATGCCAACATGAGTTTAAATGGTGTCTGTGAGAAAGGTATTGTCCCCTATTGGCAGCAACAAAACATCAGTGAATCCCACTTCATGGAGGAATGTCAGCCATGACATCTTTTCTTCTGAAGTTACTTTACTCTCAATCTTACTCTAGAGGGCTTGCGTATATTTTATCATATGCACCATCTGCCTTCCTAATTGCTGTCACTTCGTGCCTGTAGCATTACAGAAGTCCTAATACAGATGCAACTTAGCCCAGGCAACAGAAGAGGGAAATAGGAATGTTGTCACTGTGGACTGAGTCACTTGAATGGATATGCCTACAGTAGGAGCTACATTTTCCAGATCCATCATATCAGGGCAGACAAAATATGTCTCTGTCTGTGGAGAGCCCAGGCTAAATTAGAGCTGTTTTGAGAGGATGAATTCAGTCCTGTGTATCTTCCAACCACTTCTGGTCTGTAACCAAAGTTTGTGTCAACAGAGGTGTTCTCAAGGTTTGGTTTTGTGGATGGCAATGAGGAAGACATCATGTAATGCAAAAGAAATCACATGAATTTTCATCCACAAGCAAAGGATTTTTATTGTGCTTGGTGTATTTCTGCTTTATTCTAGAAATTGGCCCTGCCTCTGTGATGGTGGGGAACTTGGTCTCTGGAAAAAGAATTGCACAGGCCAGCGGTAGAGATTTGGGGCAAATAGAAGATAATGACCAGGCCAGAAAGGTAAGCTAAACTTTTCTGTTACAGTTTGTACTTAACATATAGTTAACTTCATCCAAATACATAGTTAGCATCATATAGTTGACATCAGGACACTTAGCAGTTCAGAGATATGACGGATGATGATGGTGATTATTGTTACTATTATTATTGCCACCAAATTTATTGATGGCTTCTTTTAAATTAATGCATTTATTTAATATTTCAAACCCTCCTTTACAGATAAATATTAAATATACGTGAGGAGAAGTCACTGCATTTCAGTTTTATGGATTTTTTGAAATAAGTTTACATTGGACAGGAGAAAAAAATGTGGTGGAAAACATTCATGGGGCTTCTACCAGAAATCACCCTCTATTACATAAATTTTACTAGCTCAAGTAGAATCCAGAGAATTTTGTTTACATATGGTCCTGACCTTATTTGTTGTTATTTTAATCCTGGAAAATTAAGTGGAAATTCAGCTCTTTTGGGGGTTTATGTGAGTAATTAAATTAGTAAGTTCTAAGCTGTATAAATATTTATAGTAAGGAAAAGAGAGGAAGCTAAAGAACTAAATAGAGCTTAAATTCAGAGGGATCAGCAAGAACTTTTACTGTTTTGGAAGTATATGAAGTAATATATCATAATCCCAGCAGTGGAGGCTGCTACCAAGCAAAAGCACCGTGCTGAAAATGTGTGATGACAAGAGAATTAATTCCTGTTTAGTGCTTCTGGATATCGTGACCTGGATTTTAAAGCCAAGAGACTGTTCGGTGTCGTGACTGTCACTCTGCTTTATTGCAGTTCCTGTTCCTGTCGGAAGTGTTGCAGTGGAGAGCTCAGACCACCCCTGACCACGTGCTCTACACCCTGCTCAACTGCAGGGTAAGAAGCTCAGGCCGTGGCTCTGACAGGCTTGGAAAAGGCACACTGGGATTTCAGCAGCACCTGCTTGTGCTGTGGCTGGATGTGCCCTTTCTCTTCCTATTTCCACAGATACTCAGCTGTTTTATTTAATGTCCACTGAGGCAGAAAGGAAAAGAGAATAATCATTGTCAGTTGTCAAGATATAGATGCTTTTGTGTCAGTGTGCCTTACACACTTCTCATTTCTTTTTCCACCACATACATGTTGAGTGTGAGCTGACACTAAATCTGTTTCAATACCATTGCATCTGTTTTAAATCTGTCCCTGTCTTGAATAACAGTGTTTAATACTGCTCACCATCCTGATTTCCAATTTGAAAAGCACAGCCTTGGCAAAACCAAAGCGTTTTCCCTAAATAAAGCAATGGCTGTGGTTTTTGAGATTGGACCATCTGGGGGAGGTGTGAGAATGAGGAAAGAAGGTGAAGAGGAGAAATATCAGAATATAATCAAGTCTGCAGAGGATTGCTAATAAATCTCTCTGCATAACCTACATGAGGTGCCACCCTGGCACAGCATTTTATTGCTTACTGAAAATGAGTTAATTAATGTGACAGGTACAGAACTTGGCCTTGCTAAAAGTAAAACTTCCTTGCTCTCTGTAGTGTACCTTCTTTACTTCCTGGATGATTACAGATTATGGATGACAAACCAATAATTCTCAAGACCACAGAGAGAATTAAAGTCTGATTTCAAACCATTCCATGACAGTACATCTACACACATCTGTCAGATCTGGGAAACATACATAATGTGTGAGGGTCATCAGGAGAGGGGAGGCCTGGAATAGTGCTGTTCCCCTGGAATAGTAGCTGATGTTGTCTCAGACTATGTGGTCTTTATGCAACTTGAATGGGTTCTTAGACCTCCAGTAATTTGTGAACCTCTGTGAAATCACCACTTACAGTATTTACAGAATGTCCTTCTCCATTTTACAGTGCTGGTACAAAGTTCAGTTTGAAGCTACCAGTAAGTAATTAAATAAATTTTTAAAAAATTTAGATTAATAGCTCATATTGGTGAATATGTGAAACCTGACAGATAAATAGCGAAGTAATAATGTATTTTTTTACGGTAAAGTAGAAATATTGAGAGGCAATGCTGTTTACAAGTTCAATATTACACCACTAAAGTACTGCATTGCTGTGTCCTGTAAGTTAGGAACAAAGAAGCTGTGAGAAAGGGTTGGTGTGTACTATCCCATCTCTTCCACACAAGGCTGTTGCTTTTGAGTTTTAAATAAAGCCAAACTTCTCATGCTGGCAGAAGGGTTCAAACAGTGGGAAGTAAGGACACAATATGCAAAACAAGGATTAACAGAACAAATTCCTGTTCCATAGAACTGAAGAGTAGCTGGATTTTAAAATACAGTTTCTGTGTTACTCTCAGTGAAGAATATCTCATCATATGAAATTTGTTTGAGAGACGTGATGCTTTTTGGAGAGAATTAATATTTTATGGAGAAGGATGCCAGATTTGGTGGGGTTTTTACTGGGCAAGTTTTATTGCCCATTTTGAATTTTAGTTCTGATTTGTAACTTTTCCTATTTTGTCTTCCTTGGACATTGTCTGTACACTTTGTTCTAAAACATTCAGGCATCCTGCAGTGGATGACTAATGAAAGTCCGCTGAGATTAGTGTTTTCCTGTAACCCAAGCTTTGAGAATTTAAAATATTTCAAAATTAGTGTAGTACATTGTTTTTAGTATGTGTCATGAAGGATTGCAACACCTTTACATTTCAGGATAGTTCATTAAAGGCCCAAAGGGAGTAGCTGCCCGATGCTTGCAAGTGATTCTGGTCCAACAACAGGATTCTCCTTGCCTACACTTCATATAAACAGTGACTTCCCACTGGTTCACAGGCAGCAAGTGCCAGAAGTCTTAAATGTAAACAAGCTTTGCACAAGTTCACTTGATTTACAGCAATTCCCTATCTGTCAGTAGGACCTATGCTTCTGATGTGTGTGGGGTTATAAAGGGTCCTTCTTCTCATAACCTTGGAAACAGGCAATTTCTTGAAAGAAGAAATGGAGAGTTTAAGTACATTCTCCTGAGAGGTCTGCAGTGGCAGGACAGACAGACCTCATGTTGCTTTGGCATACTCAGGACTAGACAGATGGAAGTCATCTCTGGTCGAGCATCCACAGAGTTGCATATGTCTTTAGAGGAAGCTTTCTTAGTGAAATGGCCTCCACATTGATCAGAAGACTGATTAAAACTGTCTGAAGTGCATTTCAGTAAGTGTGGTTGCTGAGGATGATGAAGAGGAATGCTGAGCCCTGGCTTTGTCCATTTTATTTCCAGTTGGGTTGTGCTCTTTGTTGACAGTTTGTAATGAAGTCTGTGAATGCCAGGTGATCCTAGTAACATGGCACTGCTTGCAGTGCTTGCTCTTTGGCAAACTGCTCCCTCCACTCTGAAGCCTGGTCATAAACACTGCAGTGGTGTGTGGGGTGTTGGTGGATAGAAACCAGCATCAGAGCAAATGCTTATTATTTCTTGCCTTGTTAAAATAGAGTGTAAAGAACATTTACTTTAAACAGTATTCCTTCTTGCTTTCTCTCTTAATGAGGATAGTGATGCAATACTTTTTCATTGTATTACATTGCATTTTTGACGCACTGTTCTGTTTTAGTGTTTGTGTTTGTGTGTTCTTCTTTGGTATACGTGTATTTACATATTCTTACTTTTTCCCCCCGCACTTTTTTTTAAGTGAACTTAGTGTTTGTCATAGGTGCCAGGTGTGTCACAGCTGTACTGGAGACTGAATTCCTCTTTTTCCACAGAGCAAGTACACAAGCCAAGATGCAGCCCTTCCCATACTGCCCTGTCGCTTTCTCCTAGTCTAGACCTGGCTTGACCAGCTCTAGGTGCCACCAATCTGTCCTGTACATTCATGTTTAGATTTCTGAGGTGTCTGCCTGCAGTGGTACTGAATTTTGCGATACAGATGCATATATTTTTCTAAATGTGTACTTGTGTGTGTGCATATATGCACACATATATATGTTTGGGAAGTGCAAGAACTGTAACTCTCATTTGATTTAAAACACTGTGACTGTTTGATAATTTTGGGTTTGCACTATTTGAAATGCTTCAAAAATGCCAAGCTCATGCTGACCAGAGTTATTCAAATTTAACAAATGCCTTTCTTCTCTCTTTCATTTATATGCAATATAAGTGCTTATCTTTTGTTCCAGACTAATTCTTTTTTCCATTGTAAACTATTGTTTTCTCCTGTGTCTTTTGTCTTTAAAGTATTTCTGCTGAGCTGTTTGGCTCCACTCCAGCATGCAGACAACAAAATGCAATTTTCAGAATTGCTCTCCACAGATGCTCCAGTTTGGTACAGAGACCATAAAGGCACTTCCCTGGCTGCAGCAGGAGTTCTGCCTGTGTAGCATGGGAAGTACAGATTACGTGGGCAGGATATTAGCACACTGCTGTACTGCCTTGGTGGGGGCAGAAACACTGTTGAGGGCAGAAGGCACAGAGAAAGGAACAGAGAACATTCCTCTACTTTAGAAACATCTTTTCTTCCTTCCAACTACAGTTTGGCCTAAGGCTGAATGTTTCCATATTTTAAGTTGATTGCATGGCATATTGTGGCTGCCCCTCATCCCGCAACTTCTAAGGTGAAGAAGAAAATAGAGTTTCGGCACATCGCGTTATCTCCCGTGACATTTGTCTTTCTTCCCATGCAGGGAACAATAGCCAACTCACTGACATGTGTCCAGCTGCATAAACGCGCTGAGAAGATAGCTGTCATGCTGATGGAGAGGGGGCATTTACAGGATGGAGACCACGTGGCTTTGGTTTACCCACCAGGTAAAGAATTGCTGCAGCAGTGCCTTAGGACTCCTGGAAGTTCATCAAGATCCTTCTGAATGGTGCTGCATCAGGGGTGTTACCATGTACACCATGCTAATTGTGTGCTTATGCATGTTCCTTTGAATTTAGTCAAATGTATTTAAAAGAATCTCTCTTTATGCCTGCACACAGATTTTATTTCTTTGAGTTCAGATTTTTTTAATGTGTTTTTAAAACCTGTCTCTTATGAGCAGTCAAATTTAATTACTGCTTNAATTTGCTGGATACAAACTATTTTATGAGCATGCAGTTCCGTCTGCTAAGTGTTCCTAGATTCATCTGTTCAATTCCCTCTTGGAAGTGGTGCATTTCATGAGGGTAAAGCAACAACAACCAGGAAGTAATACATGAGGGATTTTTAGAATAGAGATTTGATTGATAAGCAGCAAATGATTAAGAAATACAAAATTGTCATTACAATTTTCTCTATAGATTCTTAATCTAGATAGCTCTCTTGGTTTGGATTTTCATCCTTTTGCATCAGGGCTTTTAAGTTTGTGTTAACTGGTAATACATTTGATATTTGCTTGAAATTATTTCTGATCTAGTGCTACTCTTTTTATCTTTAACATTTCTTGTGTGTTGGTGAAATAAACAGTCTCATTTAAGGTCTGTAATGTGATATTTGGTTTGTAAAGACTGCAGGACACTGTTCATATCGTTGTAGTTATAGGAGCAGTTTCACAGTGGTTAATATGGGAAAACCTTTTCCACAAAAGATGACTAATACTTTAAACTTAAATGTTTGTTTTCTGTATTTCTCTTCCCATAGATGAAGCACTTTAGTGAAGGTACAATAACCTACCAGTACTGCAGATCCTTTTCCACTGAAAAGACAAACCAGCCCCCACTGTCATCTTATCACAGCCTGTGTATAGCACTAGGGAGGTGACAGACAGCAATATTCAAGGGATCTTTGAACTTTTGTCTGTTCAGCCTCCTTAGGTAGCCTGAAGGGTGCTGTCCATTGTCCATCACCTGCAGTCAATATTTATATGGCACAGCACCTAATTTTATGTTAGAAGCAGAATTTCAATATCATTACTCCCTTTCTTACTGTAAAATTTCAGGTAGATGAGTCAAGGCCACCTATATGAGGTTAAAAATGGCAAGAGAAACACAGTTTTTTAATGGAACATCCAGATGTTCTTTCTGCAGCTGATAGGACCAAGCATCATCCTACCTCATCCTTTTGCTGGCACATCCCTCTTCTTGTACTCTCTATAAATGTACATATAGGAAGATAATTAATCTGTAGAAATCAATCTTTTTAACAGGTTACTTCCTGAACAACAAACTGGAGTTCTCCTAAATGTTGATACCTGGCTGCAGTTTTGTGTGTTGCCTGTGGTTTTTCATGCTCAAAATGGTGCAGTTGAGAGGAATCAGTGAAGCTGAACAAATGCTGACAAGGGGCTGGAAGTCTCTTAAAGGGCTTAGTCACTCATTTAACCTTCTGGGTTCAGTTCCAAGTAATATTTATGCTGACATAGGAGTCTGTGATTAGAGGAATTGATTTTCAGGGGAGGTTTTCTGCTCTGTTCTCCACGCAGGGATAGACCTGATTGCCGCGTTTTACGGATGCCTGTACGCGGGCTGTGTGCCAATAACGGTGCGACCTCCACACCCCCAGAACATTGCCACCACGTTACCCACAGTGAAGATGATCGTGGAGGTGAGCAGACACCTCAGCTTGCACGAGCAGCTGAAATGGGCGGTGGATTTGTGTCTTTAGGAGAGTAACTTGAGTGAGGGGTGGTTGGGTGGAAGAGTTGTATTCCTTCCCAGGGCTCAAGACTTCAATGTGTTGGAAAATCAGCACTGCTTGGCAGCATACAACCTGCTCACTTGTGCTGTCACATTTTGCCCCAGTTACGTGACTCATTTCAAGAAATATATTTAAAGTTTTTCTTTATATTTAGCTATATGCCAAGAGGGGTAGGATTCCTCACGGGCAGAGGAATCATTCCACACTGACTGTTGAGAAAAACCTCAGTGAGTTGTTTATCCTCCCCCGATGGCATGCTCAAATCTAAATATCCAATTGTTCTGCATTTAAAACAATTTCAAAGTTTTATTGTGAAGATGTTGGTCAGTCGTTTGTTTCATTCAGGAAAGTGTTATTCAGACCTTTCATTCAGTGCTTTTTTTTGGTATTTTGGCTTTATCTAACAATGTTTAACCTTTGTTGCACTTAAATAACTGCAGTGTGCTTGTTACTGAAGGAAATAAAAATAGTTAAAATTAGATAGCCCTTTACATCTGCCAGTTTCTAATTTATTGATTGGAATTCTGAAGAAACAAGTTTAAACAAATGTGGTTTTACCATTTCTAATTAATTTTGGTATTTTCAATTAACAAGTAGTAGAGATAGTTGGAATTTTTGGCTTTCCGTATGGCATCAGATGCCACACAGTTTTAGAAGAGGTATGAGAAATTGTCTTTTTATTTTCAGGATTCTTGTTATTTAATATTTTGGCACTTGGTGTTTTTAAACATCAATTGTTAACATACAGAAGTGATGTAAAATGTGTTTCTTCTTTTTCTTTTGATGTTTAATAGCTAAACTAGATGTTTGATTTCATGATAAAAACCTGACCGATCTAAGCTGACTTGTATTCATTGTCCCTTCAGTAGAATAACTTTAGATAAAATGTTGACATTTATTAGCCATATTAATGCCAGTTTGACTTATAAACCTCTCAGCTCTTTTTCTGAAAGAAATAGGAATTTCTTTCAATTTTGAGATTAACGGCCTTGTAGAAATTAAAATATTGTGGCTGTTCTTTCATTGCCAATGCAGTCACACAAATTTCCTGATGTGCTGGGGTCAATGCCTGCTTAAACATGTTGTATGTCTGCACAGCACCTTTTTAAGCCAGTGAGAATGACTTCTGAGTAAAATTTGGCCTGCATAATTGTGTTTTTTTGATGAGCTGGTCGTTGTAAAATATAACTGGATTGAGCCGATCTTGAGCTAACCTGTAGCTAAGCTGTGCTCTTTCTCCTTCCCACCTTCCCTGTGTGTTTACCTCTGATGTGGAATTCTGCAGGCATGGATATACCCTGTATTTTAATGAACCTTCTGATCTTCCAGGTTATGTAATTCCTAAGGAGGCTGGGAAACACCAACTCCTGAAATTCCTTTTGTTTTATAGTTTAGTGTCCCAAATCAAGATTTCATGGATCAAAATTAGTGATGTAAGAATTAGTTTGCCTTGCCATGACAATGAAAATGGATTAAGGGGTGCTACAGTGGCTTTGTTTGTATTCACTTTAGCTTGAAGTATTTAAACAGTCTATACAGGGCAGTCATTGGATTAGAATGTCAAGAGATTAAATTTTGGTTCAGTGATGTTTGCTCCAAATTTCAAAATGTCCAAATTTCTGTTGTTCTAAAAAGTTGACTTCCATGACATCATTGTCAATAGAAGGAAGCTGTTCTCTTCTGCTCAGTGGTAAAATTTACTGTACATATGATTATTGATTTTATTAGTTTAAACACAGGAAATTTAGTGTGCAATTAAATGTTTCATTTTCCTTAAAGAAAATAAACACTCTTAGCAGCATTTGCACAGATTTTCAAAGTTTGGGGGAAAAAAGAAAAATGTTGCCTTTTCAGTTTTTCCTGTGTTTTATCTTCAGTGATTTCAGTGCTCATATGCATGTGTGTTTGAGTTCCTTAAGCATATTAATTTTTATTAATAAGAAGTATTCTTATTAAGTAAGAAATATTCTTGTAGTTGTTACCTGTGAGCTTTTAAAAATAACAAATCAAAAAGGAGAATTCATCATGTATCATCTAAAGATCGGTGCAGATGGTATTTGCTGTAAGCTCACCATTTCATTTCTTAGTGCCACTTTCACAATTCCTGTTCTAGAGTTACTTTTGCCAATATCAGAAGAGCTCCCAGTGGTTTATCACTAGCAAAGGAATTGGAAATACATGACTAACATAAAATTGACTTAAGATAGTAAAATTATTCATATAAAATCAGACTAGGTTTTGGTTTATCTGAAAATATCGTTTTCATAATCAGGATATGTTATTGTCACATAGGAAATCTTTTGGACACAGTTTTCTTTACTGGCACTTTGGGGTGAGAGCTGATACAATGTTGGAAAGGTCACATTCTCACTATTAAGGTACCTATAATTTCATTACAATGCTCTTCTCCAAGTGCAGTTTTCACATAAGTTGTAAAACTCACATGACTTTGTCTTCTTAGTGCACTGCATTTTTTGAACATCGCCCCACCTGCCGACCATAAGGTCGATAGGCTGAAAACATAAAGTTGATAAACCTGTGTCCTGTTCTGGCAGAGAATAAGTCGTGGTCTTGCCCATTTTCATGGGAGAGTTAATTAGTATCACATCATTTTTTTATTTATTTCTTGAATTTCTAGGTGAGCCGCTCTGCCTGCTTAATGACTACACAATTAATATGTAAATTGTTACGGTCGCGAGAGGCGGCAGCAGCAGTGGATATCCGGACATGGCCTCCAGTCCTAGATACAGGTGAGTGCTGGGGTCACGGGGCCTCTGTCCCTTTTGTCACTGTGCTTGTCAGTGACATACGCACGTTTTCTGTCTCTGTCTCTACCAGATGATTTGCCAAAGAAGCGGCCTGCACAGATCTACAAACCCTCTAACCCTGAAACACTTGCTTACCTTGACTTCAGTGTCTCCACCACTGGCATGCTGGCAGGGGTAAAGGTAGGGACTTCTTCTTAAAGCTGCCCTTCCTGCTGTCCTGCCTGGCTGGCAGGTTGGTGCTCCTAATCCGTGTCTCCTCATGATTTTTGGAAGCAGGAATTGAAGTACTTCCTCCTTTGCGGACATAGCTTGAATCCATTGACATTAAATTACTTGCTACAGGACTGTGTGTGGTGGGTTTAGCCCCTCTCCTTCTCCTCAGACTAAAAATTTCATTCCATTACTCCTGTGCATAGACCACTAGTTTGTCTGCCTGAAGCATTTTTAAACTTAAGCATCTGTTATTTCCATTTTATGAAGGAAATGAGACTGTCATCCTTTTCCTGCTTGTTCCAGTGCCCTTTCATTGCTCCTTTTTTATTGCAACTCAGCTATTGGCCATTGGTTTTCAATATTCTCTTCTTCTTGCAATTAAGGGACCTGATGATTTCTCTGGTATATTCACCCAGTACAGTGCTAAAGTAAGCTGCAAAAATTCATTGATAGATTTGTTTGCTAAGATCAGGCATCTTGAGTTCTTGAAATCTGTTCTGCCATTTTCTCCAACCCTCTAGCCAAAATTCATCAAATCTGTTTTACCTAACTTATGTATCCCTCTACTGGTTTCACCAAGACACAGTAAAATCATTCTGTTATTCTTACCTGTTTCTTCTTTACTCCTATTGGTTGCATCTCCAAAGATTATGCAATCTCTTTAGCAATCTCTGCTGATGTATCACACTCAGAGCCTATGCTGAATTCCTCATACTCTTCAGTATCATCCATCTATTTGCAGAAACTGTCAGCATAATTTATAAACAAAGAAAACATAATTTTCCCAGTTTTTGTATGAAGAGATGGAAACTGTTGAAGTGACTGGCTCGAGGCTGACTGATGGTTAAATGGTTGACCTGGCTGATGGTCACATATTGGACACTCCTGCAACATTCATTCCATCTAACTTTGAATAGCTACAATGCCTACAGGTGTGGAGTAGTTGTTGGGCTCCTCAGTAGCCAACAGATAGAAGCAGGCACTTTTAGGGTGTAATTTATCTGACTTATCTAAAACATCTATTTTTTAAAGGAGTGAATGTCACATAAGTCTTCATTTCCTCAAGAGAAAGCCTCAAATGATTGTTTCAGATGCAGTCATCTGTATTAAATTAGGTCTGAATTACACTTTATCAGACTTGCAGAAATGACTACTAACTATGCAAAGTGAGTATTTGGGAAGCTTCAAAGACAGTCAAAGGCAGGACAAGTCGATGAGCCTTCCTGAGTGTGGCTAGAGGGAAATACAGATAAATCTATCAAGGAATTCTTGATTAGCTTCTAATATCTGGGTCACAGAGCCTGCAGGTCACTGACTCAGCAGGTTTATGTAAACAATTACCATCTACTACATCATCACTAGTGATTAATTAATTATAAAATGATCAAAAGAGGCCACAAGGCTTATATTCATAGTGCAGTGGTGCTAAATTAAAGGAAATGGCTAAATAACTCCTGTGGCTCCTGGAAAGTTGATAATTGTTTTGAAATCACTTAGAAAGTAGTAGATTCCACTTTCTGAGAGTAAATAGATTTACTTTGTTGAGAGTAAACAGATCTACTCTCAACATTTTCAATAGCTTGTATGCAGTATGATGTAAAACTTCACAGAATAGCAGCAGTTCTGTGTCAGTAGAGTTGAGTTTAATCCCATGTGAAAAAGTGCTCTTAATTGAGCTGGAATAAAATTACTCTGCAGACTGCACACAGATCACCACACAGACACCCATTTAGAGCTGGTCCTTTTGCATCACTTGGAACACATCCAGCCTCAGTTATGGCTGTCATTGGAATGGAGAAAAAATCACTTCTGGAGCTTTATTCCCCTATTTACTTTAAGATCAAATAAATTTTACCTTCCAAGTGCCCGTTCTCCTCCATTGACTCTCAATGAGCAGTATATAAAGCAACCAACTCCCCATGTAGCAGAGATCAAAGGTTTGGTAAGTTAACTCCTATCCAGACTGTATTTCTAACACTGGTGTCTTTCTTGTTACTGAGAGGACAAACATTAAAAGATATTTTCCTGTTTCCATTGTCATTAGAACTTGGAAGTCAGGATGGGTGAGTGTGGAAAGCATTCTAAAACTAGGAAAAAAAATCAGAAGAATTTCCTTTGGATTGGGTTTTTTATTTTTACTTTCTGCTTGTATTATCTTTGAAAGCTTCCTTACCAAGATTTTAAGAGCCTTTTTCTCAACTAGGAGCTGGATAACATGAAGATATTTCACAGATATTTAATTACAGAAGCTTTACTAAATTTATTGGGGATTTTTAATGATGAATGATTAGGTCCTTAGTACTGCTTTTCTGGCAAAGTCCCTTTCAATTTAAGAAGTGCTTTGGCATTTTTCATTTATTTTGTTAAGAAATACATACTTTAAAATATGCTACTGATGACAAACAAAGTGTTTCATTTAGTCATTCATTCCTTTATTCTTCCAGAAAGCGTAATATGTTATCATCAGCTTTGCATACAGCTTGGAGCACATCTTTAAACCGCTCACATCTTTCTTCCTAAATCACTTCAAACTTACCATTCATTGTCTTCTCTCCCCTTTCACAATTATTTGGATGCCATCTTGAAGGAAGATTATGTTTTCTAAGATATAAATTACCTGTGTGCATAAAGTCAATTACATTGAGCATGATGTCAATATTTATTTGGTGTTTTTATCCTCTAATTGATGTGAGCACTTGGTGCAGTCTGGGAGCCTTCCAGTGACACAGTTGATCCTTTTAATTGCTTTGCTGTTGTTTTTCAGATGTCTCATGCAGCCACTAGTGCCTTTTGTCGTTCTATTAAGCTGCAGTGTGAGCTTTATCCCTCCCGGGAAGTCGCGATCTGCTTGGACCCCTACTGTGGACTTGGGTTTGTCCTCTGGTGCCTCTGCAGGTGAGGCTTCTCCTCAGCCTTTTCTGAAACACGGTTTCCATTGTACTGGGGCACAACAGAAGGGATGATGTGAGTGATGAAAGGGTGGGAGGAACAGACAGTGCCTCTGGGACTGCCACAGGCAGTTGGAATTGCTGGAAGCTGTGTGGAAACTGCTGTGTGGAGGATGTGGTATGAGCAGGGCATGGCCGTAGGTGTTTAGACTTGGAAGTACAGAGCATCAGCACGGCTGCTCATTGACCTCCTGCTGCTTCACTGCTGTCTCTGCAGAGTCTGGCTTGTTTTATTTGATGAAAGCAGTGCTTTACCAATATTACTTTAAGGAAGTGGTTTTCTCGTGTCCTCTTTTTCATTCTCTAATCTGAAAGCAGGAGTAGATATCAGGGGACTCTCATTTGTGGGACTTCCAGGATGTGATTCTTGCAGACACAGAAGTGTGTTTTCTTGCAGGTACTTGTATGGCAGTAGCAAAGTTATCAGAAAACAAAACATTTCTAGTGAAATGTGAATCAGGTTTTTTGGGTAATAAATATAGAAATATGACATTTATGTCAATCTCTATACTCCAGGGAAGTTACAGTTCAGCACTGAAAGCAGGTCTATTGATTTATTTTTTTTTTAACTTAGCTGGGTTGATGCAGAAAAAAAAGGAAAGGAACTGTGGGAGTGTTAATGGAGCCCATTTTGATGAGGGCATCTCGGAGTCACAGTAGTCTGACATCTTTGCTCTTTCCACAGAAAGTTCTTTGGTGTTAGCAGTACTGCTATTTTTAGTTACTAAAACGAAGATAATCCACTTTGGATAAACTTTGTACCAATTTACTAAATACCTGAAGAAAATAT
>WAAG01010664.1:14612-48711 GCA_013390105.1 Tichodroma muraria | reverse complement strand
CAAGTTTGTTGGAGAAATTAGGCATTGGAAGGCAGAATGCCACAGGAAAAATCTACACAGGAAGAAAGAAGAAAAGGCAGCTCCACTCGTAAGATGCATTTAAGATGCAGTTTCATCCCAGCCTGTAAGTGGCTGAGTTGATAATTTCTGATCAGAGGCGGTTTTTTCATTCTGTAGAAAAACCAGTGACTGAAAGAAGAATAGAGGAAGAGCAGACACAAGGTGCAGATTTTTAACAGAGGTGGTGATGAACACTTTTCTGCAGTATAATGGATTTTCTATTAAAAAAAGCCTTTTCTTAAATCAAGCCTGGCTACCCCTAAAAGCTATGTGCTTTACCTCAACCGAGACATTACAACTGCTCTGCAGAAAGCCTGCCAAGCACACTGAAGATGTCAGAAAACAGGGTCTGCTCTGAACTACAGCTGCCAGCAACCTCTGATGGGTATTCAGGAAATAGCCCTTTTCCTTTTTTTCCTTCAAAGCAACCAATTCGGCAACATGCACACACTGCATGCAAAAGTAATTCCTCATATGGCCCTGTGGGATCTGCCTTCAAATCCAGATGGTCCAGTGGTCTGGTTTGACAAAGACCAACACAATGCTGCTCCAAGTTAATATGTGCTCTGTTTCCCTCCACACAATGCCTGCTCCAGTAATGTAGTTAAACATGATGACCTGTTCTGACCAGAACTCTGCATCCTTCTGCTCTCTTGCATTTTGAGCTCACCTCCATGTAGCAGATGCTGAAGGCAGCAGCTGGATGGGGACTCTTCCACCAAAGCAGTAGTTCATCACTGCTCTGCCTCCACACGTTCACTCATCCCTGAGCAGCATCTTGCTGATAATTTCTTGAGAGGTGATGTCCCTAAAGCCTGTTATTTATTTAATTTTGCCTATTTATGTCTTTTTACAATTTTGAGTTTTGCAGTTGATTCCCTTTCAGTTTTAAAGGCATTTAAAAGATCCATAATCACTTAACACTGACCTGCTGTAGCTCCTCTTGTTTCCCCAACTCCCAGTCTAAAAATTGCCCTGTCAGTCAGACAGCCAGCCTTGCAGAATGGGCTCACAGAGCTCTCTCCTTGCTTGGAAACCTTTTCACATGTAACTTTGCAACACCAAAATGCAATGGGCAAAACCCCCTGGATGTAGCTAACCAAGCCTATTCTTCCTCCTTGAGCCCTGGAATTTGACTATCTCCCTTGTGATGCTTACCAGACACCCACAGCCAGCCTGCCCGTAGCTCCTCAGGATCTGGCATCCAGCACATTGCCACTGGAAGGGGATCACTGCAGACAGCACTAAAACAAGCTGGGGCAAGTGGTGTGACCCTTCCGGATTGTCCCCTTTTTGCTTCTGAGCTGACACAGCAGTCCTCAAAGAAGTGTGCCAAGTATCCACCCTCTACAAATGACAGCATGCAGCTCATCCAGAGCTCCTGCCACTCACAGGCTGGATCTCAGAGACATCACTGCAGAGCTTCAGTCTGAAAATTCAGGGAAGTGATGAGAAAGAGAATTGCCATGAGCCCTGGCTACTATTAACAAGATTCATAGGAGGGCACTTGGACACTGCTGAAGGTGACTTCCCAGCCATGCTCCCTTCATCTGGAGCTGGCTAATAAAGGTTAATATCCCTTGGCAGGGCTCAGTATCTCCAGACTTGAGTGACTTCTCCTTCAAAGGAGAAAAATAAGTCAAATGCAAAGAGTAATCACTCTTGTAATCTGTTAATAACGTGCCTTTGAAGGAACTCAGAGATATAAAGTGTGTCCTGTGGGTAGGATGACTCAGTGCCATGACTGCATACCTGAGTGCCACAGCTCTTAGGAGCTCATACCTGGGCACCACACCTCTGACAGCACACCTGTGCTCTTCTGAGCTAATATCATGGGACAAAACCATTGAAAATTACATTCCCATGTTCTCAACACAGCCCTAGATGAGCTTGGGCAAGGTATTTACGGCGCTGTTTTCCTCCATTGTCTGAGTGTAGAACAGGAAAAATACTGTGCACCCAGTTCAGAGAACAGTTGTGATGGTCAGTGAATTCATCAGTAAAACCAGGCTGCAAGGACCTGTCTTTGCCCATGTTGCAGAGCTCTCTGAGAAGAGAACTCTGCCATACTCAGCCCCCCAAGGGGTGCTCAAACACGCTTTCTGGATACCTACAGCCAAGGAAGGCTGAGGACACAGCCCAGTGCAGGACCACAGGCTGTAAACATTGACAGAAAGCGTGTCTGGTGTCATGGGGCTTGATGGGCATAAATCTCCTCAGAGTCTTCTCTTCATGTTGCGGACAAAATGTGCCAGGAGATGCTTGGGAATGCTGAGAAGAGTGGTTGGATGGAATAGGATCCAAATTCTATCTCTACAGTTTCATGCTCAGGTCCATAGAATAGGTTTTCACAACAGAATTCAGAATTTCTAGTGGACAAAAAAAAAGAAGAAATGTATACCTTGAAAGCACTACATTTCCTTTCTTCTTTCACTCCCAGAACATTCTATTTGTTTTGCATTGTTTCAGACACTGCTGGTTGCTGGGAAAAAGTAAGAGTAGAGGGTTTTATGAGAGAGCTCCAAGGTATTATTTTATGCTACATATATGAATAATTTAATTTGCTGCCATGAATAGCTTGGGTTTCTCTAAATAAGCAATCAACCTAGTGGCTAGGAGGGAAACTAGCAGTATAATATGACTAATGCTATTTTTGGATAAAAGATGGCACATGATCTCTAACAGGAGGGTATTTCGTCTTGTCTTGTAACTCTTTTCATGTTTCACTGCTGCCACATTTGACAAGTTGTCTGTCTACTGGTTGTGGCGTAAAGAGCTCACAAGATATTTATAAAATTTCCAGTGATACCTAAATAGGGAATCATTTGATTTCAGGGATAGGCATGGAAGAGAGAAGTTTAAAGCCCTGATAGCATGTGCAGCTTTCTGTTTTCATTCCTGGTAATTGCTGGAGCAAAGCAGGACTCTATGCTAATGAGAGCTGTTTCTGGGATGTTTTCCCCTCCAGACAACTATGATTTTCTTAGGCAGACTGAGCAACACTCCACCAGGACCTGAGAAGCACTACTAGTAAAAAATCCCTACAAGTAAGTTGGCTAAACATTGCTGCAGGGTACAATCCACAATCAGGATGTCTCCTGCTCCTCTGCTGCATCTCCCATGTTCTTCAGAGTCCCCAAGCTTGGGAAGGGAAGAAGGCGTCTCCTTCCCAGCCACTTGTCCTAGACATATTGAGCTGGATAGACCCATCCTGAGAAGGATGACAGCTAACAGAAGCAAACCCTGCAGCTTGGCTTGGCTTGGTCAATTCTTCACGCCAAAACCAGATTTACCAAAATGGTTGTGTTTTTTCCAGAACCTTTCTTTACTGCAAAGATTTCTGCCAGAGAACAGCAACCTTTCTGGATATCAAGAGCCCAACGTTTTTCAAAAAGACCACCATGTCAGAAGCAGTCTGACCTGCAATAAAATTATATTCTGCATGTGTCCCTCCTGAAAGTATTGCATTGAGGTGGGGAGGGACACTACAAAGGGAGGAGATCAATTTTTCGGCATTTCTAAGAAATTAAATATTCATCCTGAAAAACCTCAAGCAGGCATTCTGATATAAGGCAGGCAGTGCCAGGGAGACATGGGGGAAGAGCAATGACTCACAACCCCATGGCTGGTATGTCTTCCAGAAGGCATTTCACAGAGATGCTCAAGGCTGGGACTCCACATGCCTTGCACTGACACGTGGAGAACAGGAGGTAGCCCTCAGTTTTCAAGAGAAAAGAACTCTTCTGCACAAAGCTCCCCTCTTTGCCAATGTTTCCAAAAAGGGGCTAGCTTATAGAGCTTTCTTGCAGAAAGAAGTGCCAAAGCAGACATGAGCCCTGGTCTGCTCTGACACTCTGCCGCTTCCATGCCTTGATGAGCTGTGGCTTGACAGTCAGCATGACAAGACACACAGCAACATCCTGTGCCACACTCAGTGGCAGACTCAAACCCTTTAGGACTCTCACAGCAGGGAAGCAAAATTTTCACCTCTGTTGTGTCACCCTCTTCCTTCTAACTTCTGCTCCCAGTCCTGGTACTCACTCTTTCCCACCCCATCTATTAGTAACCTAAAAAAGCATTTGCTTCTTGTCAGCAACTGGCAGGGAAAAAATTCTTTCTAGTGGGGCACACTTGTGCTGTGTGATTCAGGTGCTGTTTTTGTCTAGTTAACAATCTGGCATGGTTCATCACCTCAACTCAGTGACTGCTTGTCCTTAAACAGTGTTCTTCCATTCCCAGAGTCTCCACAGATGAATTTAGGTCTCTCATGAAGCTGTGCTTTAGCCAAGCCTGGAGGCCCTCACACATCTGGCCACACAGACACAGCCTCTGTCCTACAGCCCCTATGAACCAGAAGAGCACAACATAGCAAACATGGGTTTTTATGGTCTGGTGCTGTCAAATTCATCTCTCCTCTCCTGCATGACCAGCTGCATCTGCAGAATTTGGACCTTCCTGTAACAGAAGCTGCTTGCCATGCTGAGCTACTCCTTGCTGAAAACAGCTCCTCAGCAGGTTGATCCTTTGGGATCATGGAAGAGTTCAAGGAGAAGTGTGAAAATGGCAGTGCTGCACAGCGTTGGTCAGGGAGCACAGCAATGGAGACAGAACCTGGTCTCAAAGCAGAGGCTTCTAGCAAAGCGTTTCCAGCTAACCAAACCATGCTTGGTTTTCTCCTCCCCTGCTCCTAGCAGAGGAGAAATTTTGATGGAGAGAACAATCCATGGGTGGTGTGTACTTTGTGAATGTCTTCTTATTCTGAGCACTTTGTACACATAGGTCAAGATGGTTGTCCATACACCTGTGTTTGTTAGCATAGTGTCACCCCAGAGTGTCAAATGAGACAAGGGAATCTGTGATTCCAGGTGCTCTATACCCATTCAAGAACTGCCATGTTTGACCTCAGGAGGCCTGTTCCCAGAGAAACAGGTCAAAAAGAAGAAGGAGACAGGGAAAAAGAGGCATACACTGTCAGAGCATGTTACCAAAATTTACTGTCTCATTTCTCCTCTTAAGATCAGGGGAGGATGAAGTTATATAGCTGGTTTTTAAGACACAAATGTTCTCTGTGAAAAGCCGATCAAGTTCCTCCAGTACCACTTTGAAGAGGTTTTTTCCTTATGCTGCTCATTTTCCCAGCCTTTTTTTTCTCGTTCTCCAAAAGTTGGCTTAAGAATGTCTTCTTGACTTGAATTGATGAGAGGGAGACTTTTTTTTTTGTCGCCTGAATGTCAGGCCAGATGTGTCAATACCACCATGTGTGCTGCAGTCATTTCTATCACTACTGCAGGAGAGAAACTGGGGCAAAAAGACAGCAACCAGGAATTTTATTTTGATTAAGGAAATTACACTTCCCACGGTCAATTCTGAAATTCAGTGGAAGGGTGTGATTTGAGCTAATACTCTCATATGCTTCAGAGAGAAGCTTTCTGTCTCCCTGTGGAGGTACTGAATACTGCATTAATGACATGCACTGGGAAAAACACTTCTCTCTTCCCACCTTACCAATGCAGAGAGAAAAGAGAGTAAAATGGAAATCAGGGTCTTGCTGGATTTCCCCTGTGCTGATCACAGGGTGAGACACTGGTGTTACAGGAGGTGAAAATAGAAATTTTAGGGCTTGTTAGGTCTCAGTCCTAACCGAAAATGACAGCAACAGAGAAGCATGACCAGTGTCCCAATCTCAGCTGGGACATTCATGTTTGAAGGCATGGCTTTGCTCTAGACAGCCAGAGGGTCGCTGCTAGGTTAGGAGTCTCTGACCAACGGTGGAGGAAGTTTTCAGATCACCAGCATTATGTTCACCCTCCTTTCCCACAAACACCAGCAAACATAAGTCCCTGCCACACTTGGGCCCCTGATTATAACAAAAAAAAAAAAGCATAAATTAAGAAAGAATGAAGTTGTTTCCACAGTCTTCCCTGTTACTTTATAGTGAGCAATCAATGAGGCATGGGACTCCAGAAGCAAATGTTGTATTTGGTTTTAAAAAGTGTTTCTCTCCATCAGAAAAATATCATTTATTTCAGAGACATGGATTCGCTGCAGCTTGAAATCCAAAGTCTTCTGTTTCCGCGTTCACTCTGAGACAGAAATGTTTTGTGTCTGAGGCAGTGATTTAAAACATTCTGCTCAATTCGGGTGAAGGCCAGAGATGATGTTGGCCTGCTGAGTAAGATGGGCTCCATGCAGATAGACAGATGTTCCCAGCCCCAGCCTTACACAGCATTTAAGCAAATGGGTCTTCTTCTGTTTCTGACCAGCTCCTTCAGAGGCAGAAGGGAAATGCTGATCTCCAGTCAGGGCCAGTGGGAATTCTGCCATTGGTATCCACAGATCTGGGACCTTACCCAACAAATAAAGATGAGCAACATTTATTGTCCTAGTTGGAGGAGAAAGTGATACAGCTGACCCAAAAAGCAGCTGATCCCCTGCTGTTCAGCTCTAGGGGGCTGTACACTTAATTTCAAACATGCCCTCCTCCTCCCAGCCTTCCCCACATGCCCCAAGTGACATCTGACCTCTAGTTCCTGGAAATCCTCCTCTTCCTCCACCTCATAGGAAAGGGTGTGGATCTTGATGTCGTCCGCAGAGAGGTCGATGAATTTGCTGTCAGGGTACTCCAGGCTGTCTTTGGTGGGCGAGCGCTCCTCGATGAAGGTCGTCTCACAGCACTCCGAGCCCAGGCTCTCGCCCCACGAGCGCAGCACGTTCTCAGAGTAGAGGATGATGTTGGGCCTGTAGTGAGACTCCACTGTCTGCTGCAGCATGCTGGGGTCCAGGAGCTGCTGCACGGGGTCACTCCTGCCTTTCTCCGGGCATCTCGGAGAGGACAGGCTGCCCGCCCTGTGGCTCTGGTACTGAGGGGTGGGGTACACAGAGACCAGGCCATCTCGGCTCTCTGCCACTAAGTTCCTTGTGTTAATTAAACCATTCCTTTTCCCAGCCTCAGTGATCTTACTGTGCATCAGCACGCTGTTCTGCTCAACCAAGCCGTCCATACTGGGAGGTGTCCGAGGCGGGGGGATGGGTGGCCTTTATTTTGCTGTGCCTTAGAGCTCACGCTGGGGGAGTGGCTCCCATTTTCCTGATGAAGAAAGGAAATGGAAACGAAGGTGAGGACAAAGGCGATGAATGAGGCACTCAATTCAGCTTGTCTTCCGTATAGTCTCAAGAAAAAACAGAGCCCCATATATGTGCACACCCTGACTTAGTTCTCTCTGCCCATGCAGAGAGGCAAAGAACACCTGCCCCACATCCATGGGATGTAGAGAAGCAGATGAGGTGAAACGTCTTGGTAGTGATGGACCCCATCAAAGAATGGCTTTGGTGCCTGCTCCAGTCTCCCATGGGAACACAGCTGTCATCCTAGGAACAACATCCCTTTCCTCTAAACACTTTGATAAGAGATGGGAAAAAAACACCAAAAAAGACAAAAAAAAAAAAAAATCTCCCAGAAGAACCATTTTCAGTTCTCATAAATCTGCAACTGCAAAGGATGGGCAGGTGCTGCGTTCACCTATGGGTGTCTGCAGCCACCCTTTCCCCTTGGCAAGTGCTCTACTATCCTTTGAAAACCCATTTTTTCCAGCCCAAACACTTTCTCACCAGTCTGCTCATTTTTCTCAGATGTAGCCAAAGGAAGATGCCTTTTGCAATACTGATGTATTGGCCACAGCAACAGTAAATTCAGGGGTTTGTTTCTGGGCATGAGCATAAAAATTACAGACATGCTACTGGCTTCAAAGTTCTTCACATTAGATCCTCTAAAACCAAGTTATTAATGTAGAGTTGCCTGTCCCCATTGTGCTGTCTGGAGGAAACCAAGAATGATATGCACAAACACATAAACTTATGTAATTTTTTTTACTCAGTGCTTCTCTCTATTTTCCTTTTATGTCAGACAACCTCTAACAGAACAATGTCCAGCGAAAGCCCAATATTATTTCCTCATAACTCTAGACTTCAAATATCTTCAGTCTCTCTTTTGGATGCAAGAGGTATTTAAATCACTGCTAAGAGCTGTTCTGACACTACCAATTAAGTAAGAAACTTGTTTAACATACAAGAGAGCTTGACCCAGAGTGCTGACATGTTTACATTCACAGCACTTGGTTTAACGTGCAGAAGTCCCGTTTTATTGTGTTACCAAGTAGTTCAGTGCTTCTCTTAAGTAAACCAGCAGGAAAGCTACAGAAGAGAAAATCCACCATGGCGGGATGCCATGGAAGTTACATGTGCAATCCAGGTAGCAGGAGCATCCTGCTTGGCCTCCAGCTGCTTGACCACAAACCTTCCACTTCTTCCTCCCACCTCCCCCAAAGAAACTACATGAAAGTTCATCCCCACAGGCAGAAGATGAGAAACACGCATCAACTAAAGAGTAAATTCTCAGACTTGGCTCGGTTTCCCCCTGAGCTGGCTTGGAAAATGTAAGAGGCTCCCCGATGTGTAACATCAACCATAATCCCACTGAAGCCAGAGAGACTTCACCCAAAAAACTGCAAACCCTCTTGCAAACATTCCTATCCCTGCCTCCTGTCAAGCAAAGTGCAATAGTCAGGAGGAATATGTGACAGATGTAGCAGAAATTGGAAGAAGACTCGCAAATCAAACAAATGCCCTCTTACAGAAATGTATGAAGAGGTCAACACTTTGTCACTGCATCAATGGGTGGAAAACTCGGGTCAGGCCCCATGGTCACATCATTTCATCAAAGTCTGGCTTAAGTAACATTCGGGAAAATGCCATTTTAGGGCAGTTTTATTGCATGTCTTGGAGCTGCGTTGTTGCTCAGTCCTACCACATATCTAAACATCTATACGGCAGGTCCTTACCTTCTGTGCATTTAAACCAGTCTTGTAAACCAATATTGCAGATTCTGAGTGACACTTTCCCCTTGGTAATGGGCCAAAAGTGGGAAAAACATCCAAAATGAGGCAAGAGCAAGACAGGGAGCATCCTTCTCTCCCAGAGGCCCTCCAATAACAGGGATAGTCCGTTGCTCGGGACATCCTCCCCGGAGTCCCACATAGCAGTGCAGGCAGCATGCCTCAGGGAAGGTCAGCAGGGACATGTGGATGGCAGCATGCAATCAAGAAAAAATGGTTTAACCCCAGATGCATTTTAATCTGTAGCTGGCTGTCTGCCTTCCCAGAGCCTGACCCAAAGTTCTTGGCCCTGCAAGAGTATTGCTTAATGGGAAGAGGCTGATGAGATTAAGGCATTTTCGGTATAATATATTAAAAGAGGGAAAAAGAGAGAGAAACAAATAATTATATTAGTATTACTCCTGTAATGGAATCACCCAGGTTGAGATGGAGGAGTGAAAGAGAGTGGCACATGGTCACAAGTGATGGTTAGGGCCAAAGGGCAGCTGTGCTTCTGCAGTGGCTCAGAGTCTTTGTCCTGCCTGCAGGGACCCCTCAGACATGGATCCAGTCACTCCACTTTCACTAGGGGCTTCCATGAACATGGCCTGGGCCAGGCTCACATGCCTGTGATCCTAAAATTAAGATTACTCCAGTTTCCACGTTCCTTGCAGCCCCAAATCCCCAGATGGCAGTGCCAGAGCAGGTAACCTCTGACAGACCACCTGAGGAAACTGGAGGCTGCCTTCTCTGCAGGGAGTCAACATTCAAAGCAGAAAAAAGCTCTCATTACCAATGACCACAGTGAGGTTTCAGAATGATGCTGACAGGAAAAAGAAATTCATCAGAGCTCTTGAAATAAGAAAGCTTTTTAGTCTGCTCCAAGATGCAGAGTTAATTTTAATTGGTTGGATTCAGGTTTCTTCTGTGTTTGCATGGTTTTTATTGTCCCACAAATCACTCATTGGCACTGAGGCCAACCAGAAATAATTCTGCATTTTCATACTTGAGACTGGAACCAGAGGAAAAGCCAAGCTCAACTTATTAACAGATAGATATATACAATCAATATATCAACCTTCAATCTAATGTTTGAAACTATCTAAATAAAAATGTGGGGTAAAAATATCTAACCCCATCTAACCATGGGGTTAGATATTTTTACCCCAGTCTATTATAAAAAGAGTCCATTAATTATTTTAACCTTCACTCTTTCCAATTTCTTGGATTCCCCCCTCCCCCTTTCTCATTTTAATAAGAAGCTGCAAGCAGTGCCAAGATCTTCAGTCTGCAGTGCTGTGGTTTATTAAGCTATCACTTGTGTTACAGCAGAGCCCAGCTACAACAAGGAGCTGCACCAAGAGCCACGCTCTGATGGGTGTTCTGCAGCCTCCTGCTATGATGACACTGCCTGACAAACTAATTAAGCAGAGGGTGTGAGACAGAGACATGCCAGCTGTAGGGAGGGCAGGGGGACAGCTAAATGCTGTGCCCCAGGCTCTAGCAGACAAGGAGCAGAAGCCAGCTCTGTCACTGCCCACCATCCCAAAACTCCTTTGCTCTCCTGGGACCTGGCAGGATGCTGTTTTCCTCCTCTCTCCATAGGACTTTGCACAGCTTAAGGGCTCTTCAGCCTTCTGGAGACCCTTGCCTGGCACCCAATGTCCTGTGTGAATAAGCAGTTGGGAAACTCTGAATGTAAACCTCCTGAATTCTGAGCAAGGCATGCAGGTGGAACATTGGGCTGTGGCTGAAAAGGCCCAGCCATCTCCTCACAGCAGAGCAGAAGGACATTCATCCACACAGACCAAGCATCACTGGACCAGCAGACTGGTTTACTGGCAAGAAAACTGGAAGATGAAGGCAAGTGAGGCTGAAGGCAGAGTCCTTATCTGCTGTCAAAGCCTGAGGCTGTACCCTCTGCCATTCCCTGCAGATCTGTCAGGTCATCAGCCAGGAAAAAATGGCTCAAACACTCGTGTGTTTCTGCATGGGGGTACTGGATATCAGCAGAAATCTTTTCCCCATGAAGACAGTCAAGCACAGGGAAAAGCTGCCCAAGGATGTTTTGCAGTCCCCACTCTTGGAGGTTTTGAAGACCCAGCTGAATGAAGCTCTGAGGATTGTGGTGTGATCCTAGAGCTGACCTCTGTCTTTGCGCATGAAATAGAACTGCAGACCTCCTGAGATTCCTTCAACTTGACCATCCCATGATTTGAATACCTCTGATCCTTACAGATTCCCACCTGTCTCCCACACTCCCCAGAAGTACTGCTCCCAAATCCCTCAGTCATTCTAAATCACCAGAATGGCAAGAAATGGCAATAGTGACCTTTTGTGCCACCAACAGAAGCTGATTCAGTCCCAGGATTATCAGATTCAACAAAATGCCCCTGGGTTTGAAGGTGGTTTCCCCTCTGCCAGCACAGAGAAAGCAGAGGGGAGAAAGCTCTCTTGAAGAGCAGTCGAGCTCCACATCAAGAAAGGAAGTTGCAGATTTCCTGGCATGAGCTCTCAGGCAAGAGGGAGTTTCTAAAGCACAATGCAATGGGCCTCAGCGTGGTTTGAGGCATTCCAGACCTTTAGAAACTGCAACAACAAATACAGACCTCATGCATGAGAGAAATCACAGGCAGTGTATGAATCTGGAGTGCTGGTTACAAAGTGAAATATTTAACAAAATGAAGCAAAAAAGCCCTTACCCACTTGTATTTTTCTTCTTTGATTTAGCTGGGCTTATTAAAGAAGGTTTTGTTTTAAGGGAATGCTGTATTTCAGCAGCTGGAATTCCTTTTACTCTGTTAAGTAAACTACAGGGAGTTTTGTAAGGCAGTGCAACTAACTCACAGTGGGAAAATTAGGAATGCATGCACTAGAGATAGCTAAATTTTTCATTGCTAACAGTGGAATTAAAAAGACCTCCATGCTATTTTGGTATTACCAATATGCAGCAAATCCACTGTGAGATGTGATCTGTCCTCCTAAAAACAAGGAACTTGGAGAATAGTGAAATGCCCAAGGTCATGTCAAGACAGAGCTGGAAATGAAATCCAGGTCTCTTGATTGCCTGTGCAAAGATATATGTTGAAACAATTACCACCTGCATATCTGCCTGAATAATTGATTGCTTAATTCAGTATTTGAACTAAAGAATGAAGCAGGGAAGAAAGGAGGAATTACCTTGTGTTGACCTAATATATAATAATGTTATTCCTGCAACAAAGTATTTCCTTTTGAGCAGATGGAAGCATTTTGCCTGAGTTAAAATGAAACGCAATTTTTCATTTATTTATTTTTAATTGAACAAGCTGGCTTTTAATTCACTATGCTTCAAGTTGCCTTCAATTAAAAAAAAAAAAAAAAGGACACATTCAGACTTTTCTAGCAATTCACAAATTTTTCAGCCTTAATTCTTAACAGGGTTCAGTCTGAACTCACAACTTTTTTCATTCACTGCACTTTCCAGATAATAAATAACTGGCCTGACTAACAGCATCTTGCTGTGGTGTAAATAACCCTGGCTGTTGTGGAAGGCACCAGTGTAAAAACGACTTGACACCTGTGCCACTTCTGGCAATTACTCTGCAGAGTGAAAGCAGTCAGAAAGTCTGACTGTGTTTTTTCTGCTGTGTTTTCAAGAGGCCCCCTAGCCCTGCAAACCAGGAGCATCATTCAACCCCAAATGTATCCAGCATCATCCCAATACTGAAGACCAGGAGCACCATACAATTCCAAATGTATCCAGCATCACCTGTGAGCTCCCCACACCCATTTCAAACAGGGGAGATTGAGCCATGAGAAGCGATTCTTACTTTAAGAGCTTCCAAAGGAACTCTCAGTCTCTCCCACGAATACCAACATCACAGCATCCCCTGGCCCTCTTGGTCTGCCTGCTGGCTGAATCCTGCACCTCCCCTTGGACCTAAAATCCTCATTTAACTGTGTTTGTGACCAGGCCGGCCCACAGAGAGGAGCACCCAAATGTGGATCCAGGATTGGCCCTACTAACTCACTCCAGTGTCATTCCTGATGGGCAGCCAAGCCGCCAGACAGCCCCGTTCTTGCACACACCCTGCTCACCTGGCTCCACTTGCTCTCTCACACTGCACGCAGGAAGCAAAGTGGGACAGGACACTGCCTCACTCTTGCTCTGCATGTAAACCCCCAGTGCTTTGCTCCAGGCTGGACTTGAGGTGTTCCTGAAGCACAGATGGAAAATAAAGAGATGACAGAACAAGAAGACAGTGTGGTGATGCAGACTTGGTGCAAAATGGAAGTTTTTGTATCTCCTGCCCCAAGCAAAGCACCCCAGGGCTGTACGTCGCTTTGCTAGAAAAACACTGTAAAATTACTAGAGTCAGTTCATCTGGGCAAGGATGACTAGAGTAAACAGACGTTTCTGGGGCCATAAAATCATCTGTGCTCCATAAGACTTCGAAAAATTGCAGAGCCAGGACTATACCATGGGACAAAACCTTTACAGAATAAGTGATTTAGCCATGGTGAGAGTGGTAGTTGGAGGCAGGCAGAGCAGGCAAGGAAAAACAAAGCAGTAGCATCAGTGGGGCATAGTTTGACCTTTACAGACAGTTCTTAACCCTACACTCACCCCTCCCTGCAGAAACTAAAATGGAAATGAGTAATGCTGATCCCTATTAGACTTGGGGCATTGTCTGAACATGACAAAAAATCTTATCCTCTCTGTTCTCTGGGAGGAGAAAGGATATAGGATCTCAGGGACTTCTGTATGGGAGGCACAGGCTTTGGGCTGGCAGCATATCTACATCACGACCTTGTGGGAGATGTCCTGGAGCAGCACACTGCCCTGCAGGACCTGACACCAGGCTGGATACCTTTTCTAGGTCCTTTCTCTAGAAGCTGAACTATTTGATTATGCCCCATCCCTGGAAGTTGTCAGGTTGTATGGGCCCTTAGCAACCTGAGCTAATGGAATGTATCCCTGTCCGTGGCAGGGGCTTTGGAACTACATGACCTTAATATCCTTTGCAACCCAAACCATTTTATGATTCTGTCCTTTAGCAAATACCGTTTCAGAGTTCTTTGTTCTCCCTGTGGATTTTTAAGGTATCTGAGCAGTCAATCAAAGCACACAAACCCCATCAAAACTCTGCTAGAATTATACCAACTAGGTGTGAACAGTCAGTTCATTCTTCTCGTGCCTTGGTGAAGCGTCAAAGCGTAAGGACAGAAATACAGCATGGATTTGGAAAGTTATTGGTAATTGAGGGAACTTTGCACATCCAGGTTTTGTAGAGACACACACATACAAATACACATCCATAGGGATGCCAGGTATAAAACTAGCCCTGCTAAAGGCATGCATGGACTCACACCACTCATGCACTGCACCACAGCTTCAAAATACAGTCTTAGCTTGTGGAGGGAAAACAACCAGTTTGTCACCCTTCCGCTTTTACAGCACCAAATTCAAATCACAGAATCTTTTGACTCATAGGTGCTACAGGTTAGACCAACTCCATGTGAATCCTCAGGGTCACAGGCATCTACATCTGAAGAGGAGCATTTTGCTGTGACCCCATTACTCAAAGCAGTTTCCAGCTTTTTGCCAGAGAGAGGGTACTCAGAAACAATGGACATGATAGCTGGAGGATGTGTATTCAGACACTTACACACAGCCACTATTCATATTTGTCAAAGCAAAGCCAATGAACATGCAGAGTATTTTTCCCTGTGCTCACCTCTGCAGTCATTTTCCATTTTTTTCCCAATTACACTATAGAAACCATAATCTGTAAAAATTCAAGTCTTCAAAGTGAAGACAACGAAATTTAGACTCTTGATAACCACATACGTAATCTGCAATCTTAATAACTACAGAGACAGTATTAAAAAACTCTACTGGTTGCATTTCACAGCTGTCTGCAGATATGAATTTGCTGTAGAAAAAAAGAAAGACAAAAAACCTTATCCAAACACATTGCACATTTTCTCTAATACTGTCCTCAGAAGCAAAAGCATTTTAAATCCTGAGAGCATCCTTCTTCAAGTTAAATGTGTTGTGGTGGTGCCTGTGTACACCACTGCTGCATTACATCTGCATTTGTATAAGGAAGAGCCCTCCTCTGTGTGTGAGATTCATTCCAGAGTGTGTGGCACCAGTGGTGTGAGACATCTGCCTGCCCACTTAATGAGAGGAGACTTCATTTAATTCCTACAAATGAGTTTACTCTACACACACCCTGGCATGACCTGTAGTTACTAAAACTGCCAATAAAATGTCACCTTGTCCAGTAAAATCAGTCTTTGTCTTAGGAGCGAGGTAATTTGAAATTAATACAGACCATCTACTTGCAGCTACTTTAAAGATGACAGTTAATTAAATATAATTAAAACTAAGTCATTTAAATACATGAATGTAGGAAAGTGTATTCTCTCGTCTGACTGCCTTTTAGAATACACAAATATCCCCCTCTATGTGCCAGTTAATGCATCATCTTGAGTTTAAGACCATCAAAGCATCTTTTAATTGTCGCTAATGCTCTATTTACACCAGATTAATATCTAATTAACTGTAATTTGAATATTTAATCTATCTGGAAAGTTTAGATTTTTTTTATTATTTTTTCTCTTCCATTACACACAGAGACTACAGTTCCCCTCCAGTGATTTTGAAGGCACAGTTCAACAGATTGTTCTCTGGAGCAACTCCTGCCATTTCTGCTCCATCTTCTATCCAGGGGGAGGTTACCACCCACCACCACCACCAGTCCCACACATACCCTTGCACCTCTCCCCCGGCTGCACACTCCTGACTGAGGAGCACTACCAATCCTGCTCCAGGAAGGCTTGTACTCCTGGACTGTCAATTCCAGAAAGGTCTCAGTGCATTGCCAGCCTCTTCCTACTGAAGAGCGGATCCCTTGTGGGATGCTTCAGTGTTACCCAGATATCCCACCCAGAAGGATGTGGCAGGTACGGGGACTTACCCAATGTCACCCCACTCCCACCGACAGCAGGGACCACTGCTGTCTCCTTGCCTCAACCATCCTTGTCTCCAACTTAGCTATCACTGCTCTCAAACTAGAGGATGGGAAGGAAAAGAAATTCAGTCCGGCGCCTCTCCGGAGCGGGATATCGAGGGGAACGGCCAGCTGCGGCTGCCAGGAGCTCAGCATCTACCGCTTCCTGCCCACGCATACCCCTGCACAACCCCTCTCCCCCTTCCCCGGGCTCGCAGGGCGGACGGGAGCTGGGAGCAAAAGCCGTTCTGCCACGGTGCACTAGATGGGATTCCTCACGGGGAAGAGGAGGGAAGGCAAAAGGAGAACCCCGTGCGCACTTTCCCGTCCGATGCTCCCAATCTCACAGCGACACTGGAAAAACTCCTCTCCCCCCAGACCCCGCCGGGCAAGACCGGGAATAGTAATTTGGGCTCTCCGCAGGGCATGGGGGAAGCACGTCTGCGGGCGGCCCCGCTCAGCCCCCGCGCTTCCCTGCGCTCCCCCCCGGAGTCCCTCCGCCGCGGCGGCTGCGGAGCCGCGGTGCCCCCGCCTCCGCCCCGAGCTCCGGAGGAGGCTCCGGAGGATGCGGCGGGGCGGGTATTTGGTGCGTCGCTGGCCGGAGGGGGTCGGACAGGGTGGGCTGGGGGGTCACTCACCTCCCTGCAAGGTGACCCGCGGCGCGGTTCTCCCGCTGGCGCGGCCGGAGGGGCGGCTCAGCGCCNCTTTTCCTTCTGCAGCGCGGCAGGAGCAGCCTCCCGTCCCTCGGGGTGTGACCCCCACCCCGGGTGAGTATGGCAAAACCTCCGCTCTCTGACCCCTCTCTCCTCCTCCTCCTCTCCAGGCCTTCTTCCCAGCCAGGTCTCCTCTGTTCACCACACACCGCGGCTCAGCGAGCCTTGGCGGGCGCCGCTCCTCCCGCCCCAGCCCGGCTGCCCCCACACCTTGCCCTGCCGCGGAGGCTCCCCCAGCCACAAGGGCACTGCCAGCACCCCGGGAGAGCTCCCCAAGACGATGGGAAAGCTCCAGCAGGTCTCGAGAACTTAAATGTCTGTGTTTTATTTTTTAGCGTAATGACGAGAGCACTGGGCTGCATCCCACTGAGGGGTGTTCCCCGCTTTCCTAATAATCCTGCGTAAAGCAGTGTTCATTCACTCCTCTTTCCATTCCCAACAGGCCTGCTAGCCAAGTCATTTGCCTAAAAGCTTCTGTGTCACCACTTCTTTCTCGATGCATCAACATCCACGGCTCAAAATGCTGTTGGGAAATCACATGTACCGTTTAGATCACTGCTTCCCTTTGCCTCTACAGGGAGAGAGACACGAGGATATAAAGCCCTGGTGTATTTTTGTTGCCTCCACCTCTCTGGGTTACGGCTTTTTTCTCTCACTACTTGCTTATTATTTGTTATTCATACTCCCAAAAGAAGGCATGCCAAATATTTGCTGAAGGAGAATGTTCAAGATTTAAAACACACGTTAACTAACTTGAGCCCATCTTAGGGTTTTTCTGCAGCCCTGTTTTCTGGTCTTCCACAAAATTTTATTAGTGTTCCAAACTCACTTTGTGTTTAGTACATCCTAGTGGTGTTCACAGAAGATTTTTCTCTCCTTCTAAATATCTGGTCCATTGTTCCTTCCTGAGTTGATACAGACTGCAGGGAGGTTTTGTATCTTAGAGAAAACAATTTCTTCCTTAATGTAATAGGCACTGGGAGACAATTCATACATAATCAGCAGAAAGATATAGCCCCAAATTATGATCACCCTGATTCTCCAGAGTGTGTTTCACCTTTACTTTCTTGAGAATACAAGTCTCTAAATCACCATCATTATGCCTTTACCACATAACACTTTTAGGCCTTTCCATTCCACTTGTACAGGGACATAACTTTGAGGGTGGTTGGCTTGCAGCCTAAGGTGTTTCAGCTCCTACAGTGCAAATTCATCAGTCATCACTGCTGCTGATTGAAGATACCAGCTGGTTTGGATGGATGCTGAATTCCTGCTGAAATACATTTTTTTTTAGTGACCAAATGTATTTGTGAAATAGTGTGAAATCCAAACAGATTTGTTGGGATTTTTTTTTAAAGAAAAATATTCATTTACACAGAATGGACTGGGGAAGGGATTTCTGGATCATCAAATCAATTTTTCTTGCTTCTAGGCAATTTGTTTCCTTCTGACACTTCCAAAATATGGGGGTTTTTTCCATGATGTTATCAAAGTGAGATTCAGTGACATCAGGGAAGTAATAATTTTCTCTAACACTGTTCCTCTGCCCTTACCATTCTCTCTGAACCAAACGAAGTACATTCTTCCCTCAATCTGGGAAGACCATGGGATTTCATGTCCATGAGGAAATCTGGCCTCATTTGGTTTATTTGAATTTTACAGCAGAACCAAGAAAATCTAAGTAGAGGAGCAATGACAGGGGTTGTAGCCATTGCTACAGAGCAGGGCATACTTCTCCCTTTTTTCTAGTCAGCCTCTTCTCTTGCCCAAAACCATCAAAGAATTTACCAATAAACTAATTAACTTATAATTAACTAGCATTAATTATGCCACTTTCTTATGGCACTACATTTGCCATAAATTGTCTTATTCCTTTTGCTGGAAAGCTCATGACTGTGCCTGATTTGATTTTGATATTTGCAGCTCACTGGTACTGGGCTGATTTTTGTAGGAAGTTCTTCAAATAGCAACAGAAGGGGGCTTGTGGTGGGGCAGGTGAACTGCAGCAGGCTCAGTTGTGATTTGGTGTTTTCTCTCAGCATCACTGAGAGTCCTCTTCAATACCAGGTTGTGCAATGCATCCTTAATGCATTGTACCAGCACATTTCACAGCTTCTCGTGGCAGGAAACTGGGGGGTTCATGCCATGTGCCTAGTAGTGGTAACTAACCATTTCTTTTTGTTTCTAAAGGTGCTTTCCTCCACAGCTGATGGGGATGCACCTCAGCAGGAAAGCTCCTGTGCAGACACAAGCACAAAGCCCTGCGCTGATAGGGAGCAACACAAAGGGATATTTAAAAGGGGCAAAGGTGGGGAGGAAGAAAGTCCACCTCCCTGGGTCTGATGGCTTGTGAGCCTCCATGGTCCTTCAGTTTCTGTCTGTAAGGAGCCTCCATGGTCCTTCAGTTTCTGTCTGTAAGGAGCTAGGGATTTAGGAGCCATCAAGGCAGGATCTCAAAAAGGAAATGCCGCTTGGAAGCAAAAATGACCAGAGATGTACAAACAGCTTTTCTTACAAAATGGAGGTTTGTAGGAGTCAAGGAAGGGATGAGACTTTGCAGGTACATATCACTATAGCTTCAGGGAAATCATTTCACCACTCAGAGTTGCTCTGAGCAGGGCTGGTACAGGGTGCTAGTACTGCTAGTGCTGACCCAACAATTGGCCACTGCCTTCAGTGGAAGTGCCCTAAGGAAAAGCACCTGGCCGGGGAGTCACACAGTCCTGATCTTTGCTCCCCTGAGTGCCCTGCACCACAATCCGGGAGAGTCCTCAGAGACAGAGCTGCCCTGAAAGCCTCAGGGCCAAACCACATGGGAACCAGCAGAAACCAGCAGAGTGTGAGAGCAGGAGAGAGTCCTGGTCTGGAAGCCACACATCCAGTGCTGCAGGAACAGAGCTTTTTGGTAGCCAGGAGGGTTTCAGGAGAATCATTAACTGGTGCATCTACTGATGTGCTAAAATGCTCATGGGAGTGCCACGTTACACTGTGGTCCTCAGCTGTCCAAAGTCAGAACCTAGGATCTGATGCATGCTCAGGACACCACAAGTAAGGAAGTGGAAAGGCAGCGCCTTGGTGGTCTGTAAGGAAGAGCAGCAGCACCACCTATCACCGGAGAGGGAAGGAGAGAGGATAGAGCAAGTACTGCTCCTCCTGCCTGTTCTCTGTACAAGACTGGAGCCCAGATTTTATAGATCACGGCAGAGAAACTTCCTTCTTCTAGCAGAAGAACCCGGCTTGAATCTTTCACTGCACTATTTCTGCTAAATCTTCCTGTAGTGCACAGCTAGCAGAACGGGATGGAGGGGATGGAAAAGTGAAGGTTTCAGAGAAGGGCTGAGAGCTGGAATTTACAGTGATAACGAACCAGAATAAAAATAATAACCTTCAGGTCTACAATACCCTAAGAATTGCTCATCACTTAGAGGGCACAACAAGGCTCTAGGACCCTGTGCTCCAAGTTGTGCAGGGCTTTTGTCTTGTGCGTTCTGTCAGTCAAAAATCCTGGCACCAGAATTATTGGTATGGTCTGAACCATATGTAGCTTGATTATAACTCAGAGTGATGGAACAGAGAGATCAGGAAGTAGCCCAAAATCTGTAATTTCTTCTTGCCAAAGGCAAAAAGAATCTTTCCATGTAATTGGATCCAACCCCAAAGGCATAACCAGGACTGCTTTTAACTTTCTGAGAAAGAAAAATTGGTTAGCTGGAATGGCTGAGCTGTGTGGGTGCTGAGGTTCATGTTGATTTGTTTGCTGGTAGTTCTGAAACCAGAATAAAAATGAGAGTTTGGATTAAACCAAGCTGAGCACGTTTTTTTCTTATTCTGTATTCACAGCAAATCGACAAGCAAAAGATACAATTTTTTGGCTGAGTGAATGATGTAGCTTAGCTCAAGATCAAATGTTTCATTGCTTTGAACTCTTCTTTATAAACTGCATATGCATACTTACTTGCAACAGAGGAAAAATCTGAACACAATCACTGTCTGTCCAATTAAACCAGAAGTGGTGGCTAGATATCATCTGCCAGGAGGATGAAAAAGGTCTTTGCATCTGGTGCTAAATTAATTTGGAGGGACCTGTTAGGAAAAGTGGGACAGCACTAACCTTTTATGTATTCCAGTCTCTAGAAGGGGTTGTCTGTATCTCCTTTACCTTAGACTAGTTTCTTGAATTCAGCCAAAGCAGCTCAGTTTCTCATATGTCCAGGAGCTGAGAGACTCAGAGGCTCAGAAAAAACCTTCACTGCTTTTATTTTGCCATCTGTGCCTTACCTCACTGCATATAGCTCTCATGTTTGAACTTTTGGGGATTCTTCCAGGAAGCCTTACATCAAGTTCTGGCACCAATGCTTTCCTGCCCAAAAGGTGGCTCTTTGACCAGTATGGGCACCTCCTATGGAGAGGGAACTGTGTCATTTTTGTGCTGCCTTGCATTGGCCTTTGGAGGTAGACAGAAAAGGCACAGGTTAGTGCTAATTGAGATGTGGCCATCTGTCAGACAAAAAACATGCCAAGGCCACCTTGTGACTTTCTTATAGAGGAAGAAACCAGCCACTGGTGAAATAATGAGGTGCTACAGATGTTGAATGGAGTCAGTCAAATATTTGAAATGATAAAGTTCCTCTTGGACGTGATTAAGGATCTCCTGAGCTATCTAGCATCTCACCTTAAATGCCTTTTCATTCAACTGCTTTGTTGAAATCAGACACTTTTTTGGAGCTGAGTGCCATGAAATTTGACCCATTATGGATTGCTTAGGCACTGTGTATGTAGGGACCTGTGTATAAACATAGGAAGAGACAGTACTTTCCCCAAAAATCTGATACTTTAGTTAGCCAGAACAGTAAAAGCAGGGACTGGGGACACTTAGTCCTGTAGGGGATCTCAGACCTGGATTTATATCTGGGCATGCTGATGAGTTAAATTAATTGCTGATGGGTAAAGTTAAATTAAATGTCAGATTGTCACTTTGAGCTGGTTCATCCCCTTAAAGAAAGATTATTGGGCATGTGGAGAAGCCCTGGATCATCCAGGCAGTGCCAAGGAACTCAACACAAGTCATCTGGGGGAGATACAACACTCTGGAGCAGCAGCTGGAAACAGGAGGATGGTGAGCTGAGCCTTCTGTGTGTGATTCCCACCTTGGCAATTATGATTTAAGGAGAATGCCAGGCTCTTTTTTTTGCGGCCTGCAGCCTACACAGTGTGGGTGAAGCCCCATAGATCAGAAGCCTCAACACCAGCTGTGCAACAAAGGACATGACGGGTTCCAAATTCTCCATTGTCCTTCAGATTTAAACTAGACAGTGCCTGTCCTGTAACATTAGAAAAATGCTTTGGTGTTGGCAAAACCAAAAGAAAATGTCTTTTTCTTTCTGCACTAAGAGAAAATAAAAAAAAATTGGCTGTGAAAATAAAGAGGAGTTCAGATTTCTATTTCCAGTCTCCTGCTGCATCTCCCGTGGTATGGACACAGTCCCAATGCTGCTCAGGATGCCTGACAAGAGCCTGCAGGTCTGTCAAGGCATGGAGGCAGTGGCAGGGCCTGGCCTTAGTGTTGTCTACCTGGACAGACCACAGAAAACCACTGGGCACAAGAAGAGAACCTGAACCTGAGAGAGAACAAGAAGCTGGTGAAAGTTACAGATAGCTCCACAAGAAACTGTTGGATTTCACAGGCGGGGAGGAGAAAGATACTGATATGAAAACTTGTGGAAGGGCAAAGGTGAGGAGACAGGCCAGAAGAATAGGACATTGTGGCTTGTAAGTAGTGTAGCCAAGGAGAAACGGCTTGTATACTCTTCAGTGGCCCCACAACATTTCACTAGATCCACTAAAAGAATCTATCTGGCTGAAAAATACCCTAGCTGCCAGGAATGTTCATTGAATTAACTGATTGAATTGCAGAGGGGAACATAAATTTATCTTATTTATTAATTTCTCTATGCTTACCTGTCTTTTATATATGGTGAGTGGGTTTTTTTTTCACATGGAGTAACTTCTTAAGAGAGAGGACAGGTTTTTACCAAAGTAAACAACCTAGCAAGTACCCTAGAGGTACTCTGGAAATTCTCTGCATGTCCTGTGTGATGCAGGAAGCCTAAAAGATTGTGTTCCTAGTGCCTTAGCTCCCAAGATGGCATCCTGCTCTGACTATGGAGAAGTTTTGAGGCAGGCATGCTCCTCTTGTCTTAACTTAGGCAGAACTTTCAGGCTCAGAGCACCAGGGCATGGGTTGGTATGTATACAGGAGAGTTCCTCAGAAGGTCTGGAGCCTCAAAAACACTCATTCTAGGGAAATAAAAATTTTAAAAAAGCATGATCTTGAAAAAAAGGCAGCTTTTTGTCTCATGTCCTTCCTGCTCATGGGAAGGGGTCTGGATCCCAAACTCCTTTTCCTTTTCACCTCACTCATCAGTCTCACAAAAATTCTCTTTTTTGATCTCTGTCCCAAAAGATCCTTTTCCCTATAACAAAGGGATCGCCTACAGCTTGTGGTTCTCTGCTGGTCTCTTTGTGTATTACAATATATATTTGTATATACAGCAGAATTTTGAGATACCTTCTCAGGAAAGGGATCTGTAGAGGAAAAAGAAGACATTTTCAATGTAGAGACAATATTGAAGGTAGACAGGGACATGTCAGGGCTCTGGTGTTCAAGAAAAATCTCCCAACTGAAATCAGTCAAGGGTTGTGCTTCCAAATTAATTGCATGTTTCTGTCCTTAGCATCTGGTCATGGAATCAAAACTGATGAGCCAACAAAGCAGCACTGAGCTGCTCCTGAGAACAGTCACCATCAATAATGAGAAATACCAGGAGTACTCTTTGAAATTCAAATCACAAGGGACATTATTTAAAAGGGAACACAGGAGAGCAGAAATACCATGCACCATACATTAATTGTCATGCATGTGACAAAGTCTTCAGTGTTGCTGTTACTTAGCATCATAAAATTTATTCCCATATCATTAATACCATACCAGGGATGAAGCAATTAAACCGGCAGCCCATTTCCTCCGAACTGGAGGCCAGGCCTTCAGCTGGTGTAAATCAGAACAGCTACACTGCAGTGACTTGGTTTTACAACCAGCTGGGAAACAGCCATTTGTTCTAGAAAGGGAGAGCTGAAAAAGAACTCGAACCCTTCATCACTCCTTGTGCCCCAGAGTGAGGGTAAGCAAGCAGGGCTAAAGTCACTGCTCACCTGGAGCTGCTCCCAGAGCACACTGCAAACAATCTGGAAACGGCTTCCAGCGGATTCCACAAATTAAATTTGGAAGGTTAAATATTTAATAACATGCTAGTGATTTCTTCCAAATGGGCACACCCTATATCCTATTCCTTTTTTACCCAAACCAGAAATACAAGTTTGTTATGGCAGAAATGTTGTATTATGTGGGCAGGAAAAAAGCTGACTTGGAGTTCATCACCCTGTCCTCCCCTTTCAAGCCCTTTAGCTTTCTGCCTACCTTCCTGGCCACATTTGGAGACATTCCTTCAGTCTGACCCAAATCCTTAAGCTCCTGTGTCATCCCAAACTGCTAGAGGTACCAGACATACATCATCTTATTGTATGGTTGCACAAAATGTGTACGTGTTCAACAGCCACCTCTTCCAGAAGAACTTTTTTTGCCTTTTTTTTTTTTAATTTACTTAATTTCTTAAGTAGAGTTTTATACTCTTCTTTAGTCAAGGCTGAGTTTTGCAGGTACCGTCTGCACCTGAATTTTTCCATTCAAATTGCTTTTCAGCAGAAATTCTTTGAGGTTTTGGGGGGGGTTGTGGTTTTGTTCTCTCTTTCTGTGTTTATTCTCATTGAGAACTTTGTCAGTTTCCAAAATGAAAATCTAACCTTTCTCCACAATGTTTAGGTGTTGCAACTCCTCACTTTCTCATTTATGGAAAACTGCTGTGTTTAAGGGTGTGTTTTGTTTTGGAGCGTATTTTTGGAAGAAATATCACAACTTATGATTAAGAACCCCTCCATATTCACAGCTCTTTCCACATTCCACATGGGGCTATCCAATTAAAGATACTTTGGATGAATAACCCAATACTTTTGAAGTCCAAATATCTGGTTTTTTGGTGCTAGATCATTGCCCAATCTTTTTCTTCTTCTTTCTTCTGCTACTGACAAAATACCACTACGTTACACCAGTTTTTATGGGTGTCTCAGAAATCTTTCTTTGCTTGATTAGTAGAGAGTGTCTCTCTCACAATAACTTGTCTCCATTTTAAATGCTTCTTACCTGCAAGCAATTAGTCTGCCAGCTTTATCCACTTCTTGTAATCTACCTGTTCTATAAATTACTGGAATCACTGGGACAGGAACCCCTCTCTCTCTTACATTTCTCTGTAACACTTACCAGGGAGGCAGGGAGAATCTAAGCTTAGGGATTTACAGCAGTCACTGCTTCATAATTAATGAATGATAATAAAATGGAAAAAGTGTCTTTTCCTTCTTTTTACAATCCAAAAATTTCATTTTCTCCAGGGAAATAAAGAGCAGGGTCCCATAGGGGAGTTGTCTACTGATCACCAAGAGGAAAACTTACAGCAAATAATGCTGAGCACATAAAATGCAGAAATCAGCCCAAGCTGCTCAAGATCTTTGGCAAGGCAGAGCTACTGGACCCGAGTTGCTATTTCCAGCACAGTTCTAACCTCATAGGTGGTCAGTCAAAGCTTTGTGTGATACTCCTGTCACCTCAAACTATTGGAATTTCCAGCTACAACATGCCTACAGAGAAGGTAAGGAAGGAGGCATTTGCATTTTATGTAAAACAGCTTCAGCTGGAGTGAATTGTCATGGCTGATGAGATTAGACTGATATTCATTAAGTAAAACCCTAAGGATTCTGCGGGCCATGACCCTATCCGAACTCTACTTTTTGAAAAGTATAAAACATATGAACAGTTGGCTTTACTCTTAACAAAAACAGAAGTGTGCCTATAATCTCAGTTTTTCATATGCCTGAAGACTTGGATGCAGACTGCAGAGGCTGTGATTTCAGGTGGTTTAGTAAGGGTTTATGTTTGATCCATCTTTCTTCTCTGTCTGAACACATCTTCTCTCATCATTACCATTGCTTCATATTTTTGGGACAAAGCTAAGGAATTTCCATGGAATAATTCTCTGGGATGCACTGAAACCCTAATGTCTCACTTTTAGGGCCAGTTAAATAGGTGGGATGAGAAAGTATTCAAGAATCTTGGAAAAATCCTGAGGAGATTGTTGTCTTTGATCCCTGAAATCTGAACCTTCAAGGAAAATGTTCACTGCAAAGCAAATTTAAAGAATGTTGAGGTTCTTTGATGGAGTGTGTGCCTTGGCCTTTCTCCTCCAACCACTTGGCATTTCCAAACAAAGATCTTCCAAGTGTCTCTAGTATCACCTGGAGTATTCTCCTAAAATCATGCCCTGTCCCAATCCCTCCTAAAAACACTCCTGTCCTTGGGTCTCATGCTGTGTCTCTTTGTTATCTCCTTCAGTTTCTTACTTCTCTCACTCGGGCAGGATTCATGCTTTGAAAGTTCCATTGCTGTGCCAGGAAGTTTCTCTATTGAAGAAGCTGGCTGATAGAAGGCTGATGAGAAGAAGGCTGATGTCTTTTCCTTCTCCAGCCTGGGAGTCGCCGAGGCCCGGCCCAAGGCCGCATGGCTCGGTGGAGCTGGGTCCAGTTTCGATTCTCCCCGGCCCGGCCGCATGGCTCGGCAGAGCCGGGTCCAGTCTGGCCCGGCTGCTCCCAGGGCCCTGCGGCCTCTGTCCTTGCCGGCCCGGACCCGGCCAGGGCTGCAGCCGAGACAAAGCCCGGCCCAGCCCAGCCCAGCCCGGCCCGAGAGAGCCCGCCGGGCCCCCGTGCTATTCTTCTCCCACCAGAAACTCGAAGAAGAAATTTTCCCCGGTTCGCATTTAAAATGTGTATTCACAAAGGCGTACCCATGTCTTTCATTGGCTTAATCGAGTGTCAATATTACACATTGGCCAATCAGGTTAAACCACCACAGTAGCATACGATACTTCTGCCATTGAAGGATCATGAATTTCTCTAATTCCCTTGGATTTGGGGGTGTGCAGTTTGCTCCCTGAGCGTATGACCCCGGAGCATAGTTTTCCAAATGTACATACATTTCCAAATGTAGTCGTTGGGGAAGACTCTTGTGTTCATGTCCAGCCTAATCCAGTTGGTCCTCTGGCATGTCAGTGTTAAAGCAAACTTCACCAAGAAAGACAAGTCAATTTTCAACTGTACGTTTCAGTATTTCCAGCTCTGGGCTAAAGTCAGAATTTCAAAGAATCACAGAATCACAGAATAGTTGGTCTCTGAAGGGACCCATAAGGGCCATCTAGTCCAACCCCCTGCAGTAAGCAGAGACATCTTCCACTAGACCAGGTTGCTCAGAGCCCCATCCAACCTGACCTCGAAAGTTTTCAGGGATGGGGCATTTACCACCTCTCTGAGCAGCCTGTTCCAGTGGTTCAACACCCTCACCATAAAAAATTTCTTCCTTATACCTAATCAGATTCTCTCTTCTTTTAGGGCAGATTTCTTCAGAGTTTTGTATTTCCTAAGGGAGAGTAAAAATCACCTCAGTGACAACACAGGCTTGATATGTGCAGAGAGGCTTCAGAGGAGCCTCAGGTCCAGCTGAGATGCTGCTGATGGACATCAGAGGTAAAGGCATTAATTCAGGAATTAATTTGGCCTCTGAGCAGACTGTAGGATGCTGGCACCAACCCACTCCAGGCTGGGAGATGGTTTCCACTGAGACACTGAGAGCTGTAGCTCCCAGCTCACCCTGTATTTGGGACCAGCAAAAAATGCAGGGCCTCAGAGAAGCAGCAGCTAGAGCACCGTAACCACAGTCACAGCAGGTTGTCAGAGGCACAGACTTGTCCTCACTGCTGTGATGCCTTAAATTTTAGTTTTTATATTTTTCAGATTCTGTGCTGTTTTAGTGTGTAGTCCTGGGTTTCATATTAAGTGCTGGTAAGCTCTCTTCCCAGAGTAGGTAGACAAAACAATTCCTTTTCTAGCCTGGGACCAAGGACAACTGATACAACTTTCAGGCCCAAGAGCATAAACAGCAGTGAAGTGAAGAGAGGAAAACAAGGAGGCTGGAACTTCATAACCTGAAGCTATAATCGGACAATTAACTCCAATATGCTAATGGACCAAAACTTATAAAAGTGTGAAACCTTGTGACTGGTAGTCCATTTTGCAACCATTTTGGGATCCATCCTGGACCCTTGCACTGCCCAGGGTGTATCTATTGAGGCCTTTTAATAAGTACTTACTTTATCCTCTTGCTCTGTCTAGTCTCTCTTCCAGGTCAGCCTCCAAGACATCAGCTGGGTGAAGCTGAGCAGAAAGCTGAAGCTGAGGGTCCAGTTGCTCCCTGGAATCGGGATAGCCCTGGCCAGGAATAGGAGGCTGTGCCAGAGCAGTTGCTTTCTCTTCCTCGCCCTCCCCACAGGTCCTGTGTCTGTCCCAGGACGGATGCTGAGCAGGGGCAAGTGGAAACACTCAGCCAAGTGCTAAGTATTTTATGTTGTTGCCTGATTGATTTTAAGCTGTGCTTACTTGGCAGCACCCCTCAGGACCAGTTACCTAAGACTGGACATGTTTGCTCCTAATGCGGTGGCAGGGCTTGTAAACCCCTCATGTGCTATGAACAGCTGAAGAGCCTGCATTTAAAACTGGAGCTGCAGCACTGCTTGACTCACAGCGCCAGCTCTGCCCTCCACCCCCAGGGCCCGTGGTGGCACAGCAGTGTCACTGTCCCCGGCAGTGAGACACCGCAGTGCTCAGCAACCAAGTCTCAAGCTGCCGTCCTTCCCCCCCAAGGCTAGCTCGAGCAAGGGGCAGCTGTGTGCCCATACCTGTGTTTGTGGCCTCTCCATGTCTTCTTGGGTGTTTCCCCACTTCAGGGAGCTTTTCAAGTGGCAGGTACTCCACTCCATTAGGACTGGGTGAGAAAAATCATTGCAGGACTCCTCTTGGGATTGCAGAGACCTTCTGTTACAGGAATCTTTAAAATCGCCTTCACATGTGATAAGGAGCGTTTCAAGCCTGAAAATGATGTTCTGTTGGGAAAAGAAAGGCCAGGTGGAGAAAAAACCTCCAAAGATCCCTTATCAATATGACAAAACTTCATTGTTTTAAATTTTGCCTAATTATCTACAATAACAGAGAAGGAGAGAGACAAACTATGCAACACTAGTGAGATCAGTTGTTGTCTTGCCAGATTTTCAGAAAGAGCCTCTGAGGAGTCACAGAAAAGAGAAAGGATGTCATAGCAAACATGGAAACATGGCTGAGTTGCAAAACAGCAGCTTTGATGTGTGAGATGGGAAAAGCTTATTTTTGTGGGGAAAACAATGTACTTTTTATTGCACTTTTTTCACAGTCCTTTCAAAAGGTGAAGGACCAACCATTTATCAACCAGCCAGGAGTACTGGATGACAGAGTTTGTCCATCAGTCCTCGAGGTACAGCTGCTTGCTCTTCTCAGCATTCTGCCAGCAGAAGTGCCCCAGCCAGACAGAGATATTGGCAGCCCTCAGCCCTTTGCACGGCTGCAAGGAAGAAACAACAGAGCTTCCCCAGCCCCTGAAGCAGCCTGAAGCACCCTCTGTGCATTTCTTTTAGGTTTCTAGTCACAGTCCCACCAGAGCGATGGAGAAACCTGGAGCTGCTGTGGGCAGGGGAAGTGTTGCTCTTGACCCGCCAATCTGCCTTTTGTCATTACTGGTCTGCTTGTACCCTGGGAAGAAGAACTCCAAAGAACAACTGTTTCCTGCTGGTGACCTGAGATGCCATTAATCTGTGCCATGCTAGAGACTGAAGCTCCCTGGCACACTGTAAATTTGTAATTGGCTGTTATCTCTAAGGGGAACCTGACTGGGCAGTTGCAATCTGATGGTACTACCTCAAGGGAGACGAGGAAAGGCCAACTCTCTTGGTGAGAGAGCTTTGACTATTTAGATGATGAGGAGCATGGGGAGGCTTCTTAAACTTTTCTCAGTAGCTCATTTCAGTAATTGAGACTGGTGCTAGTGATGGGTGGTGCTAGCTGCATGTTTAGTTTCACTTGTTTGTTCATGTTTCACTTTCATGCTAGTGAAAATGCTAGCTGCATGCTTGAGCAGACCATCAATCTCAGCTCTGTATGCCACCAAATTACTAGCAAAAGGGGAGAAAATGGGCTGGGCTGGAATAATAAATCTGCCCTAATCATCACATTAAGGGTCATCTTCATGGGACTGCTGTTATAAATCTGGGTATGAAGAAGAAACTAAATATGGAGCACTGGCGGGAGTCTTACCCATGTCAGGAAGTATTTCTGAGTTGTCTCAGCATGCAAAGAAAGGCTAGGCTGAATGTATCTGTTGAAACATTTCAGTAGGCAGAAAAGTCATTTTTTTACAAGATGAAAATTTTCCCACCCCATTTGTGTTCCTCTTTTATTTTTACTTCATATACTGTATTTAACAATAAATATTTTCAGTCAATTTATTTCCAAATCAGTTCTTTCTAACATTTGCTCTTTGAGGCATTCAGTCTTTCAGCTCTCTTGGTCCCCAGCTCATGGCTGAGGGTCATGGGATTGCAGAGTCTTCAGCACTTTTCTGGGACGTGATTAACCCCATGCAAAAAAAAAAATTGCATAAAAGCAAGAGAGACCCCAGCATAAAAAGAATTTATATTTAAGCATCTGAGTTGTACTGACTGGATGATAAAGTGATGCCTTCTGCTCCCCAGGAGCCACATTGGAGATCTGGCCATGTCCATCTCTGTGTGGTAGTCCAGTGGACAGAACCCAAGATGTCTCTCTGGGCCCTGCAGGCATGGGGATGGCAACTGCTGTCATCCCAAAACTTTTTCTTAATTATCTTCCAGGTGCACCAAGGTGGGTTTGGCTTGGGCCCCTCAGTACCAGCCTAGGAAGGCTCTTCTAGCTTTTTTCCAGCTCCTGGTTCTCCTACCCTCTGGAGTGACTTGGAGGAGAAATGAGGGAAAGCTATTAGCTTCATAAAGCTGTTCACATTCATTTTTTTTCAGACATACCCTGTTGGATTTTTGTATTAAGGGGCTGTGAAAAGCTATTCACAGCAAAAGAGAGAATCTGGAGTAAAAACATCTCCAAATAATGCATTTTGCATGCTTTCCACCAAGACAGCAGAGTTTGTACTTAGCTGCAGGACCTGGCTGGCATTGCCTCCAGCACTATCTGCCCCAGGCAGATGCCTGGAGCAAGAGCTGCTGACTGCAGGAGCAGCCAGGAGAGCTGGAGAGGGTGCTGTGACTGCAGAGCTGCTGGGTGGGGCTGATTAGGGTCATCTCATAGAGGGATCAAATAGATAAATATTCAAATTTTATTAATATTATGTTTAGTTAGTAATCAAATAGAATGGTTATTTTCATTGAGCAAGAAGAGGCAACTTACTTTTTAATTTTTTTCTCATACTTCAGGCAATAGATAAGCCAGGAAAAGTAGCCTGATTGCATGAACTGGACTCACCCCAGAGGAATGGAAGGGGCAAAAGACGCTTTTTGTACTGTGAGGTGGAAGTAGTAAACACAAGGGCAAGTGGGATATGCCAGGGAAAAATCAACAGAACATCATAAAGTAATGTTCTTGGGAGGATTCTGGATAACTGGGAGTTTTACTTGGTCTATGTTGGTTTTTTTTAAATGTAGTAAACTAGGTCCCTCCACAAAGATTCCTCATAAAATAAAAAAAGGTTTTGACTCCCTAGCACAAAATTCCAGACACTTCCCCCTATCATGGCTATGACATATTCCCAAACAGCAGCATGGGGAATGAAAAGAGAATTTAGTGGGGCCAGGGCACTGCCATTTACCCTCTGGGCATGGCCTCTGCTTAGTTATTGTCCTCTTGCCTTTATGAGCATCTTTGCATCTGCTAAAATTGTTCAGATTTGCCCATTGTTTCTTGCAATCCTGTGTGCCCCACAGGACAGGTTCTTCAAAAGTCAAAGGAAGGATCAGGGTAAGCAGTATCCTGCCTTTTATCAAAACCTTCCTTTTCTGTGGGATTCTTGTATACATACACTCCTGAACAGTGCGGAATTAAACATCCCATCTTACAGGTTGGCTTTAATTTTCATTTAATTTACTTGTGATCCTACAGCTTCTCTTTTATTCCAGTGCAGTGTGTCATGAATACATCAGTTTTATTAGTATGGCCTGCTCACATAATCCACAGTCTGCTGATCACCTTTGTCCTAAAGAATTTCATGTTCACAGCCTATTTCTTGTGGTACCAATAAAAAAACCCTCTTCATCCTTTCTTTGAGAAAGGATGTTTTATTTTCCACCTTAAGAAATTAAGATTGTCCTCCTTCTTAAGAATTAAAGAAAAGAAAAAAAAATAGAAAGAGGGAAAAGTACATATTCTAATTATGACATTCTCTTTTTCCCAACAGTTCTGTCACCGTGTGCCTCATTTGTTGCATTTCTAATGTATCCCTGCAGCAGTATTATGCTTCTCCACCAAAGTTTCGGCCTGTCAATTCCCCACTGTTTATACAGTTATCATGAAACGTTCCTGTCATGTCCAAACCTTGTTTTTTCCTCTTCATCTTTGCCAGCGCTCTGTAACCCTCTCTCACCTCGGCGCACGGCCATTAACACGCAGCACACTGGCGGCTGCTGCTGCTCTTCTCATTATCACCACAAAGGCTCAGGCCAGAGGACAGAAGCAGCTCTAGGCAGTGTGCAAACAGCAGACAATCCTTGACAAAAAGAGAAAGCTCTAGTGTTGTTCAAAATAATCGTGACATCATTCCTGTGGGTATCCCCACTCTTCCTTTGGAATATTCGTTTCTAGCCACTGGAAAGCTACTGTTAAATGCAATGTGTTATCCTTCTGGTTTTTTGGCATTGTCCTCGTAACAGAGACAAGGGTGTGAAGTTTTCAGCCCTGTCTATTCCATACCACGCAATCTCTTCAGGAAGGGGTTTTATTTGTTTGGTGGTGAATACCCACTTTTTGTGGGTAAGAATCTCTCTCTCTTTTGTGCACTCTTTTATGAATATTGTTGTGGTTATTGTGATTTTTCAGTAAATTTGGGTTACAACCTTTAATTCCTCCCAGTGTTCCTCCATTATTGGAAGAGGTTGAGGGAGAAAGGGGAGCAGCCTTGAGTGGGTTTAGTTTCTCGTCTGGGTTTTAAACCAGCCCACAGAGCTGACTGTTGTGCACTATTCCTTCCTCAACACCTCACTTTCCAGATACTTTTAGTAATGGCATTGGTGCCATTACAAAATGGCAGGTGAATCCCCACAACATTTCCCTTGCACTGTTTCATTTCTCCTTAATTCATTTGGGAGATTGTCCATATTGAGCCCTCTTATAGAAGTTTGGTTTGACCACTGTGGCATAGAGGAGCAAGATTTGGGGCCTTGGATGGTGGAGTAACATTGGGCTGGCAGCCAGGACAGACCTACAGGACCAGTAATAAACCATAAATTAGAAGGGAGCATAGCAGAGGGGTGGAACCAGATGCTCTTTAAGGTCCCTTCCAGCCCAGACCATTTTTCACAATGATTCTATGATTTCTCAGTGTGGGAGCTGGAGGACAGAAGTGGAGGTGAGACCTCCCTGGCTCTCGGAGGTGCAGACACCGGGACATCACCACTCATCACAGAGCTGGCCAAAGAACTTAAGAGTCTTTTCCACCCTAAAAAATTCTATTATTCTGTGATTGTATGATAATGGACATTCAGGAAGGTCCCCAGTCTCTCCTTTCCCCTGGTAATAATTCTGGGAGGTTATTGTGTTAAAGCTGTTTGAGTTTATTGTCTCGCAATATAATATTTTTTTTAATAGGGATGGAATAAAGGGAGTGACACCATGATGATGGAACTCCAGGATGTGGAATTTTCAAAAACTGGGCTCTGTCCCTGGTTCAGGAGGTATTCTCTGGCCAAAACAGCACTCTTCACATCGTTAGGATTATGATAATATTTCTGGCTGGTAGTGGAACCCTTAATTGATCAATACATGGAAGACACTACATTAATGCAAAGTTATTGTCCCCAGAAAATAAAGAAAAGCTAAAAATAGCATAGTACATTTTGACAGAGCTTTTGTTATTTTCTTTTTATGTTCAGTTCCTTTGAGTCTGTCTTTTTTCTCCTCAGGAAAGCTTAATTACCATTTTCACTTTCATTTCATTACCAGGGCCAGGTTTTGGCGCTCCGTAGGCAGCCGCTAATTGTTCAGTCCCCACATGAGATGAAGGCTTCTTGGTGCAAGGAGCACTACAGGTATGGCTGGAACAGACCCTGTTCTGGATGAAGGCAGGGTATTAGAAAACTTTTTGTGGCAAAGCAGAGCTCTAGGATCCCAACCACAAAGAAAGGCAAAGGCTTTCTGAGGTAGTCTCCCCTAGTTTTGGATGCCATCAATTTGGACC
>WAAG01010661.1:0-27601 GCA_013390105.1 Tichodroma muraria | reverse complement strand
AAAAAAAAAAAAAAATCTGGTGTTCTATACTTTGAAATCAACCCCTTGCGGGAGTCCTTCCCACAGGGTTTTGCTCCCATCAGAGTGGTGTCCCAAAGCCTTGCATGCACACACTGTCTGGAGTCAGTCCGTATACTGCATGTCTTAGCAAGTGACCAAAGTGCTACAAAAATACTTTGTTTACTAATGTTAACAGAATTACATAACAGATGTGAAAGATGGCCACTTTTCATTCACACGTGGCTGCATCTTTCGCTTTTACACTAGCAACTGTGAATTTTGACTAGTCAGGTCTTACCAACATGCTGGTCATTAGGGAACACATTTGATGGTCACCTCTCTGACCACTGTGCATGCACTCACTATTTTGTATTCACATATTCATAAAGAAAGTGCTGACCCCTTTAAGAAAAAGGAGCCAGACCGTGTGATTTATCTGCACTACTTGTGGGAGATCAAGTCGGGATAAATCAGGTCAAACATTTTATCCTTAGGCTTCAAGGTGTTTGATTTGTTTAAAAAGTACCTGACACATTTCAAATGCATGGCTGAAAGCACTTCTGATAGCAAACCTTCCCTCAAAGAAGACTTGCCTGTATGCCCACTGGAGTCAGTGGACTTTCTAGGGAATAAGATAGGATGCATAACAGATTTGGGGGTAAGTACTAGCAGACCTACACAAGTAGAGCAGTAGCTGATCAAGAGATAGCAAAATATTTAATTTTTTCCTAAAGAAATGCTATGTCACTGAAATTTGCTTTGGATTTCTGGTTCTGTGACTGCCACTACCATCCCTACTGATTGTTTGGAGAAGGTCCTCTGCAGATTCGCATACACTCAATTGATCATGAATGAAACTAAGAGCAGTTATTAATCTTACTGCCTGGTTGCACTCTAAACCGCCTTCTAATCCTGCCTCTGTTCTCTTAGACAAAGAATGCAGTGAGATGAAGGCAGGATCAATGCCAGCATGGAGCTGCCCTTTTTAGTAGTCGTCGTGGCAGGGTTTTATACATCAGCAACAGTGAGTAGTTCCCAGTGTACTGGGGAAGAAGGGAGGGAAGATGAATTAAAAGGGTCAGTCGTTGTGCTCCTGAAGGGGTGGCAGAGTCCCATCCTGACTCTTGGTCTCTGGTGAATTTTTCAGTTCCTTGTATTTAATGACTGACCTAACGAGACATTACAGCCCTACTGCCCTTTGGAGATCCATGAAGAGCTCAACACAAGCTAAGAAAGGGTGCATTGTGTCTTTGATCCAATGGGCAGTATTTCACAGGCTGGCAGATTTAATAAAATCTCAGAGGAACCTCAGCTCATTTTTTAAGAGGCTTAACATTGAGTTAAAAGTTCCCTTTACTCCTGCATTGTTGGAGACCATTCCCTTCTTGTATGCTGCCAGAGGACCTGCAGGGAACTGGGGCTTCATGAGACCAGATTGGATGTAAGCAGCTGGTTGAGACTGGTTAGAAATCTGCAGGAGCAATAGCGGGATGCAAGATGCTTTCTAAGCCTTTTTGTTTCTCAGTCTTTGAAGTCATCCAGTGCCTCACATGCAGTGTGACAACTTTGCTCCACACCTGAAAGGAAAGCCAAGCTACTGATAAGGCTTGATCAGTAATTTTGAGCTGCATGACATGAAAGACTGTGTAATACCACTACTTCTAGTAATGTTATTTGTCCCACCATTAACACTAATTGTCCAGCTGACTTCACAACTAGAAATATGAACAAGTTCACTATCACAAAGTCCTCCCCTGATACAATATTTATGGACGTAGCCAGAAAGCAAGTATGAAGGTGGAGAGTATCTAACAGACTGATAAATGGATTCTTGGAGCTTTAGATAGTACTGTAGTTTCTTGTTTAAAGCTGCTAATCTAATGAAAAAATAGCAAAAGGTGGGGAAGAAGAGCAGGGAGACAGGTAGGCTGGAGGAGATTCCTTGAGGAGCAAGTTTTCTTTGATATTCAGTGGTGAGAACTTGGGAACTTTTGCACTAGAAAGCAAATCACACTGTGCCATTTTGGAGTGCAGGTCTAGAGCAGGTCACAATCTGAAAACTGATGAATACTGAGAATGGCAGAGTTTGTTTTTGGCCATCAGAACACTTAAACCACTACTCTACTCGCTTCTGTTGTTGTTGTGGAGGTGCTGGTTGTGGACTGCATGGATAATTTCACAGCAAGAGTTCCAGTGAAAGCCATATGTTGATCCTTCAGTCTAAATTTATACAGAACAGCTATTGCTAGGAAAATGTTAGTGATTAGTTTAAAGGAGCAAAAGGATTTTGCTTAAATTTTCAAAAGTGCAGGGTAAATGCTTCCACAGTACCAAGGACTCAAATACTACCCTTTTTTGAGAAATGAAGTATAGGTTGCATGGTATTTCAGTCACCACTAACTCTAAAGTAGAATCCCTTGCAAACTCAGAAGTTCACTGCTAGGTTACTGCCCACTCCCATGGATATGTCAGGCTGCTGGAGTTTTGCATTTGCAGCAAAAATGGAACCTTCACCTAAGGACCAGTAGTTAAAATTTTTATTGTCATTGATTGAAGTTTGGCCTTCTTGGTCAATAAATGTTCACATTCTGTAGGAAGCTTTAACATGAGCAATTAGTCAAAACTGGCACCTGAAATGATTAGAGATGGGAGAGAATGCTCCAAACCCTGCTTTCTAAGAACTTTTGCCAATGTATACATCTCCTGTAATATAGCAGTTGAGGCCCTCAATCATTGATCCTTGTAAGATCCAGCAGAACCATGCTCCATGTCTGTTGGCAGATGAAGATCCTGCAGAGGTGAGCAAAATACAGTCTCCACAGATTTTTTTTTTTTAAAATAGCTTCTTTCTTGAGAGAAGACAGCAAAGGGGAACAAATACTTTCAGGAAGAAGAAATTGCTGTTTGGAACTGGTATGTGTTGGGGCACTATTGAATATCAAGAGAAAACAAAGTTCAATGAACTATCGCAAAGGAAGAGGCAGTCATGTAAAAGGCAAAGATGATTTGTGAGATTTTGCAATAGCCTCCCAAGGGGAGCAAGGCCTTTTGCTTGAGACATTTAAAATTAGACTGGTCAGAGCAATGGAAATTCAGTGTATGAGCACCCCATGGGACAGAGTGGATAAGCCACTGGGTCTCCCTTTGCATGTTCTCTTACTCTTTTGTAACTCTTCCTGAATACCTCCATTCCAAACAATAATTTGTTTTCCCCAGACGTCCATCCTGGTTCTCTGTTCCTCCCCTTTTCCCCTTTAAGAAAGGAGCTGTGTTTGATTCATGGTGTCAGCTATCTTCCAAGCCCAATCCAGTCCCAGGGGTGGGAGCTCATGGGACTGATGAGGGTAGGAGTGATCAACTGCAGACTTTCCTGTTGCTGAGCTTGCTGCAGGCCTGACTGTTTTTAAGACCTCAACAGATGTTTCTGCTTAGAAACTATTGGCATCTTTATGGACTGTTTTTTCCATTCTTCCCTCCCGGCCCATGTCCAAGCAGCAATGAATTATGTAAGACTGCATTCTAGCCTCTTCTTTATTATTATTTCTGTAGATGTATCTCTAAGAAGTACGTCTACAGTCCTCTCTACCTAGTTTTAGATGCGTCAGCTTTCTCTTTGACCAAAACACCCAGCTACTCTTACATTTATGTGCCTTTCCATCTTTCAGACACAGATAACAAAAGTACAATCCCAACTCGTGGCTTCGGATTTAAGATGTCTCTCACTGTTCATACTGTGATTTTAACCAATATGCCTTTTACTTAAAAGTTAACCCTTTCCTGTGGAACTGCCTGTATTTGTCTCTTACTGCTGGTACTTAGAGAACAGTAATTAATAAGTAATGGAAGGAAATTTAGAAACTGCTGCTGGAGCTCAAAATGGCTTCAACAAGCACCATCCCTACCTGGTTTAGTGGTTTAGCTGTCGCTTATTAGAAATTAACACATTTCAGACAGTCTCGAGTAGAATAAAAGCACTGAGCTGGTTTATTTGCACTGTTGATAAGCGCTTGTAATCCTGCAAAATACATGGTGTAATGTGTGCAGGGCACCTGATGCAGTCTGGGTAGTCTTAACCCTTTACCATTGTACAGCAAAACTTCAAAGCTCAAGACTGACTAGATTAAGTTTCTTTAAAGGATGATATAAGTAATATGTGCAAGACCGTGTGGAGAGTACTTTAACTCAGAAGACAGAGAAATTTTCTGCATTGGGAAATTTGGCAGACTACTACTTAATCTCAGATGTACTATAGTAGCAGAAATGAACTATTTCCTTCTTTGGGAACACACAACTAGAAGGAGACAGAGTAGTTTAGCCAGTGTGCCACGGCCAAATGTGGGATTTTCATCCAGGGCTGTGTTTAGTTATTACAGCAAAGAGTTGCTGTAAATCCTCTTGATGCACTTAGCAACTGAATTCCCACTGGAAGAAAAGCACATCTTTTCCAGTGTAGTACTCTCATTGTTCACCACCTCAAACTCTTTCTGTACTTGTGCTGCTCTGACAAGGCACAATGCCATTGTAAGTGGTCCTCTTGGCATTTTACCCTTTCATCAATCAAGTGGTGCTGATATAAAGTTTTTGAATAGAGGACTTCCTTTTATTTGCAGTATATGTATACTTCTTGAGTAACAGCCAAGCAGTTATATGTTGTCCTACCCAGGTACCTCTGCACTGGTTTTGCAGGATTGTGAGGACTAAAAAAAGACTCAGTCCTGTCTTGGTACCTTGTCTGAGACTGCCCAGCAGGAGAGTCTGTGGTACTGGTGGATGTGATGTGGCTTTGGATCACGGAGACAAGCAGGCCTGGTTGTCCAGCCACTGTAGTCCCACTCTAAAGAGAGCAGAGTGCAGTATTGTCAGTGCACGCACTGGGTGCGCCTCAGCTGGCCCGTGTGGCCTGGGCTCACAAAAGCCCTCACTGAATTACCCTGCATTTTCCCTCCTGAAAGTAAAGTGCTGAATCTCACGTGGTGAGAACTGAAACATACACAGTAGGAGAATATGAATTAAATCGCCCCATCCTTTTCTGACTTTCAGTAGAAAAGCATACAGTAAGGATTGTGAGATCAACCGGTTTGGCGTCTTTTTTCAGTAATTGCATTTGTGTGAGAATTGCATGCAGCAGGCATTATGGTAAACAAGGATTTTTTTAAAGCATTAACATATTTATTTAATGGAAGATAAAGCATTGCTAATGGGAGCAGGTATTTCCCTGGATTTTAACAGGGAGTGCCATTGCAGTTGTCAACATTTTGTTGACTAATGTAAGGAAGACACAAGCTCTGTACCCTAATCTTCAGAGAGCTTGACACTGCACAAACGTCTTTGTTATACACCCTTACTGCTGCCTGGTTTTGCTATTACTGTTAAGACCTAGGGCTCTGCTGGTGAAGAGTCACCATAAACTGAAGAGACAAGATCTAAACTAAAGAATTCCTGGGCTTGCTCCTTTAGACCATGCTGTTTTCCTCAGGAGTGTTTAATTCTCTTCAGGATCTAGGAAACCTAAGAGCCAAGCTTTGAGCCATTGTCCACTGACAAAAATCTGCAGTAATAGCAAATGGAGCATGTAAGCTGCCTTGCCAAGGAACTTGATGCTCTCTTTTCTCAGAGGTCTCTGTGCTGAAGGTCTCCCCAGATCTCTTCCTGTTAAATATGAAATCTCTTAGCTCCCCAGAGCCTATGGCTGACCCCCTGGTTAATGGCTTTTTGCCAGTCCTGTTTTGTATGCTATATTGTTGGCTGACGCTGCATTTTTACAGTTTTGTTTCTCATGGTCTTAGAAGTGGCCATTTTAATTTCAATAAATATATCTCTTTTCCCAGTACACAGTATTCTCCTGGCAGCTTGGTGCTCACAGACTATAGGGAGCTGTAAACAACACTGTTTATACTTTCTGCTGATACCAGAACATTAGCATATAAATAGGGGAGAGATTTAAACAGGCTAAAACAACTCCAGCCTGGCCTATTGGGAAGGGCGGACAATCTGCTTTTCACTCTCCTTGCCAAGGATGTCAACTTTTCTGTGGGACTATTGCAAGAATGAAGGGCTTAAAGAGATGGGAAGCTTTTATCTGACAAAAGAAAGGTCGATGAGCCTTAGAAATGCAGAAATACACTGAATAACAGTCTGCCTGTTGGGATTTCCTTGTAAGCCCTGTTGGTGTTAGTGTGGGCATGTGGAGGGAGGGGAATTACTTAAAAATCACCACAGAGCTGCTGAATAAGAGCTTCCTTTAAATGGAACTTGCAGCAAGTGTTAAAAATATGATAATTACATCTGCAATGAGCATATTGCTTTAGAAGAAGTTGTTTCATTTACCCTAAAGAAACATATCATGTGATCTTTACATTTTTTAGCTGCAGAATATTTTAGAAACATGGTACAGCAAAATACTAAATCAAATAACTTCACATATCTTATCTATCTATTGAATTACTTAAATTCCAATCCCCTTTGGCACCAGTGAAAGATAGGCACGAATGCTGCAGTTACCATCAAATTGCTTGAGTCCTTTTTTCCTGCAGTTGAGTTTGATTTTATTTTTTGTCATAGAATATGTAAAGCAGGGTTAACAGGAACATAGATACAAGGGATAAAAGAGGTTCTCAGTTAACAATCCATTGGAAACCAGAGACCAAGACAAGGGAAAAAAACAGCCAAAGATGATATTTCCAGTTGAGAAGGAGGTACTGAGGGATTGTAAAGAAAGCTGTCACATGAAGAATGAAGGTGAAACGGTAAAACAGAACTTAAGTATTTTGGACTTTGTTGTGGGCTTTGCAGATGTGCCCCAGTGCCTGTAGACCTTTGGACCATCTTCCATTTCAGGGCTGGACAGCTTTGTGTGGAGCAGCCACTTGCCCCATTTTCCTTCGCTCTGCTGGAAGGGAGAATGTTTGTGATGTTAATTTTCCTCTTCAGAAGCAATGGAATTTTGTGTCAAAACAAGCAATTCCCATGGTTGTTTTGTACCATCACCTTTCTGCTGCCTCTAGAAAAAAGAGTGGTTTCAAAGTTACATTTCCAAAACTGGTAGAAACACTGTGATTTGCAATGTTTACTGCACAGAAGTTGCTGTGGGAATGTCCTGCATAGCCACCATAAATATGGCAGTGAGTGGGGCACATGAAGAAGAAGAGATGGAAACTGAACTGGCTTTTACTCTAGGCCTCTTCTAGAGCTCTTCATCTGCTGCATCTGCATTTGGTATTCCTAGGGGTTTGACTCATATCCTGGAATAACTGGCAGTGGTGGTAAAACACAAGTCAAAAGGCACTTTTCAAATCAAACTGCAGTGCACACACAAGCTCGTGCCTGTGCAGTCAGAAGCTAATGCAAGCAGGAAACAAACCTATTCCGTGTTTCAACCCTTGTTTCTTGTGGTTCAAGTTGCCAGTGATAAACCACTGCCTTTGTGGTAGGCATGACAACTGCACTCTGCTGGGGTAGCTCCATGAGAAAAGGAGACGTTTCTGTGCTGGGAGACAGTGGGTGTCCCAGAAGGGGAGAGGCATTAGGATTGAGGATTGCAGAAGACTCTTGTATTTCAGAAAAGGCCTTGCTCACAAAGCCACCATATTCTCCCACAGGATTAGCTGCCCTTAGATTAACCTCATTAACAGTAATTATAAAGTCTGACACATTTCTCTGTCATTATCTTCCTTGTATCATGTCGTAGGATTTCTTCCCCCTGATTCTGTCTTTTTATCTGTCTGTTGGATTAGAGACCAGAGTTTTTCACTATGTTATCTCTCAAGCTTTTTTCCTTCAATGTAAACTGGCCAGTTTTAGTGCAGGATACATTGCAGTGATCAAAGTTTAGTATCTCACTTTTGTCAGGCAAATGTGAGATGAAAGCGACAGCTAGTTTTTCAGATAGTAGCCTTAATACCACTGAGGGTAAAACTGTGCTTTGTCTTGAGGCTGGAATTCCAGTCCCATGGTTTTTTATCAATCTTTAATGAGTGTGGGCCTGGAAAAATGTTCTCCATCTTATGGAATTTCTGTGTCTCTGCTGGGAAGGAGATGGCTAGAGCACAACTGTCCTGGTGATCTGAGGGAAAGATTAATTAAGTACCAAGAGTCTTGTGTTCAAAGCAGGGTGGTCAACCAAAGACTTAACAGGGGAGAGGAGCTAGAAAGTGCATGTACACTAATTTAATTTGTTTAAAGGATGTTGTGCCCAAATGGCAGAGGATGGATTCTGTTCAAGCCTGGCAAATGTAAAGACTATGCTGAGATGCTCCTAGCTACTGTGGGTCTCCAGCATGGAAACCAGAGTGAAACAGAAATTGTGGCATTGGGACTAAGTGAGCTTCTTGATCATGCAATCCCCATGCTGCATTTAAAGTATCACAGTGGACATTCTTTTTTCTTGTACCCAAAGATCAAAAAGCAGAAGGAAACCAGAGCAATGCTGTAATCATTAAAAGCCCAAGACAGAGAGGTGATACTTGGAGCTGAGCTATATTAAATGTTTCTTCCTGCTCCATAAACACATATGTTATGTGTGACAAGATAACAAGGAAGTTTTCCCTTCCTCAGTTTGATTGTCACTTGTAACCAAGGCAGGTCCCATTTGTTCTCCCTTAAAAAGAAAATAAAAATGGTAGGCCCTGTTGTATATACTCCTCTCACCAGAGGGCAATGAAGTCAAATCTGTTAGTGTAGGCCTTCTGGCATTACATAAGCGATGCCCCCTGTGTGCTGAAACCCAAGAACAGCACCTGACTAGGCAATAGTATTTGAATAGAAAGGTGGCACTGGGTCAGGGTGACTCCAGCACAACAGGTGGCACACAGATAAGTAGGCTGCCCCAATTGTCCAAAAAATAGCATGGGATACCAGTGGGAGGACTTGGCAACAGTCACTGCAGGAGTAACTGGCATTCACACCTACTTTGTGGCAGATAAACTTAATCTGCATCTCAGTAAATCTGCTTCCAAAGTGGCTTTAATAGCCTGCATTAATAAGACAGATGCATTGCAAAAACAATGGGGTTTGGTGGCAAGACACTTCCATTCCAAGCAATTGAATTCAACCTGAAGCACAGTTCAAGTGGAGAAAAGCTGTGATGGACAGAAGGCCTGCAGGAGGCCAAATGGGAAGAGAGTAGAGCATGAGCTGCTGCCTGTCCTTGGAGGATTTTAAAGAGGGTTGATGTGAACTGATCGACTCAAAAGTAAATGGGAGAGGTTAACGAATGCAAAGGACTGCATGTGTAATGTCTTCATTTTTACATTACCTTTCCTTGTTCTCTCTAGAGCACTGCAATTCCATCTCACAGCAATAAGCAGCTCAGCCGAGGACTGTCGTTTTGTATTCTAGTCTGACCCAGTATTTTGCAGGGTGCCAAACAACCACAGTGTGGATGCCTCAACCCTCCCCCCAGCCCCAACACACAGAGGAGCATCTATGCAAAGCCTTACAAAGCCTTTCAAATGTCCTGCAAGTGGGACAAAGATAGGAGGAAATGAGATCTCTTCTCAGATTTCAAGAGTCCATTTAAATTTTATACTATGTGGGTGAACTGGGGTTCTTACCAGCAGGCTTTGGGAAATGAATTTTTTGCTTTTGTGTACCAGTTTGACTTTAATTCAGGAGCCCCATCACAGCTACTATTTAACGTTTGACTTGGAGACTGTTGGATACTAATGCCTTTGGAGAGTGTTTGAGGGACAGTGACTTTCTGTGAAGCCTTGTGGCCAGGTTGCAGCTGAATCTGAGCCTGTTCAAACAGGTGTTCTTATTTCTAATCAGAGTGGGCTAAGGGCAGGACAGGCTATGGAGGACCAGGTCCCACTCCCTCCTGGAGCAGCTAAATGGTGTGTTGCCTTACAGCTCTTGCTCATACTTGTGCGGTGAAGGATTTTAGACTCTGGAACTATTGATCGATCCATCAACATGCATGAACACAAAAGGTGTATTTGCTACAAAAGCACTGACCTGGGAAGATGGTGGCTTGGCTAGGCCAAGCTGGGGTGCACCCGCTGTGCCTTCCCTGCTTGCCACTTGATAAATACCCCGCTCCTTCCCCCACCCTCCTGCCCATTTTCCACAGCAGAGAGCAGACACAAGGGGACCCTTTCATCTTGGCACATCCCCTTGCTGATTAATGTGATGCAATGTTCCCACAACACCACCACTATGCCGGCCATGTAATTAGGCAGGAGATAATGAATGCTTCAGAGACTATTCAGGCAGCAGTGCCCGCCTCCCCACCGAACAAGCTCCTTTCTCAGCAGTGAAGCCAAGTGGAAGGAGCAGCAGCAGAAATGCCATTGGTGCCGCTCTTAATTGTGCAGGAATCGGGGGCTCTCGCAGCAGAAAATAGAGTAAGGGCCAGTGTGGGAGAGGTGGGCAAGTGGATCTACTCTGATATCTCGGGGCCAAACTCTTTTTTGTGTCTTTTCATATGTTTGACCTTATGGCAGGAGAAGCCTTAAATGTGCACATCTCTGGTTTTGTATGTGTGTGCCTTTTTTGTTTCAAATCATTAGGGAAAGACATCATTTAATAAGCATAGGAGTCTGTCTTCTCAGTAACCCAGAGGCAAAGATGCTGGTGCTACTTAGTGGCCTTTGAAATGTGGGAAACACACTAGGGACACAATAGGCTTATTCTCTTTTAGGGGGCTTTACAGTTAAGCTGCCATTGTCTGGCTAACATTAGCAAGAAAGATACTCTCCTTTCTCCCCGACCTCTGTGTGGACTCTGAGAAAACAACCAATTGGTTTAAAATGCCCTATCCAAATGCCTTCAGATCACGTGAGAATAAAGCCAGCAAGGAGCTGAAAATCTGTCTTATCAGCTGGAGACCAATGAATCTACTGTCAAAGGTCTTAGCAGAAAATTCAGTCTTCTGCTCAAATTGCTTTCTGCACTTTTTTATTATTTTGTTTGTTGATGCAAAATCTTTTTAGACCTCATACCTGACCATACTACCTACTAAATGTAAGCAGTGCAACCTGCTGTAAGCAACTGGTAAAACTCATCATAAACTGACTTCAGTAGTTATAAAAATAAAAGGGTAACTGAAGTTTTGCGCTCAGGACAAGTAGGTAGAAAACAGCTGTTGTGATAGCGATGAATCAGGGAAGGTCTGTTTCTGTGAGGATTAGGTTAATTTCTGAGCAAAAGGTCACTGGAGGGTGGAGTACATCAGAAAGAGGAATTTACAAGTTATAAAACAGAACAATTCATGTGCACACTCACATTTAAACCTGCTTCACTCCAACAAGCTCTAAAGCCATAATGTGTCCTTTTGTAAATAAGTACGTTCCCAGGCAGACCCACTGATCACCCTACTGAATTAACTGACAGACTCTTTTGTGCGTCCCTTCGTGAATGACAGATGGATGCAAGTTATATTATTCTATTGCTTAAACACATTTTCTAATCAATTTATATATAATGTGCTGCAGTCACTGCTGCGCATTTTGACTCTGCATCAGAAAATTCTTAGCCTTTCCTACTATCTATAGTGTCAAGAAAAGAGATTTCACTTAGATTTCACTTCCTATCATGTTGCAAAGTAACAATAGAGTTGTGACCAAAAAAGAAAAATATGGCAGGGAGAGCAGCTCTTACAAAAGAAAATCAGTTCCGCTGGTATCTTCACTGAGCTGCCCAGTGGTGTGCATGGCCGTGTGCCTCTGTGTCCTACAAACACACCGCACTCGTTTGTGCCACGTCGTTGTGTCCTGAAGCAGATGCACGTAGTCTCACTGTAAACCCCGGATCATGTGTCATTTATTTCTCCTCCCTCTGTCACATGCACAAACACGGCCTACAGACTCTGTGTGTGAAACAGAGAAGGGAAACAGATGACACATCATGAGAGCATTACAGTGCTTCTAACATTGATGGTCAGCATTTTATTGGTGTCAGGGACTCAAAGATTAAGAGGCAAAAGAACAACTGAGGAGCCCCGTTGTTCCTGCCCAGAACTGGGAAAGAACTCTGTACTGAAAAGAGATTCAAATGTTTTCCATCTGTCTGTGCTATTTGCTGGCATGGAATAATGCTCTAACACCAACCTAGGTCAGTACTTCTCTCAGCATGATGTCCTCCAGAGGAACGTAAAGACAGTGTCAGCATTTACTCTGATTTCTAGCCTGGACCTATATTGAAGAGTGCTGTTCCTGTGAACCAACCAGGCTGAGGTAAAGGTATTTGATTCTCTTACTGAGAACTCGAGGCAACATCTTATAGCAACGAGCATGTCCAACAGGTTTCAATAGGAATGAAAACAAGCGTAAGTCTGGCAGGATCTATGAGACCAGCTTACTCTCATAAAGTGGGGTATCTCCTTGAGATATCTTCCTTCCCTCTGCCTAAGTTAACAAAGCAAATTGCATCAAACTCCATCATACACTGCACATCCGGGAGTGAATTTTCCAAGACAAAAGCCATTCAGTCACCAAGAGTTCAGTGACGTGACCTTTCTCAGAGCAACCCACAAAGAGATTGGCACTTCTAGAATTGTGTGATTTTGACAACATCTGGAGTTCAGTTGTCTCTGGTAAAACAGATGTTTCACTTCTGCTGATCACAAATTTCTCCCCATGCTCACCATTCTAAGTTCTGTTTCAAGTAGTATTTAGCCAAAAAAATGAACTTAAATTTGCTTGGAAACGGTTCCAAAGAATCTGCCATGTGAACTTCAGAATGTTTTGCTGCTTTACTTGCTCTTGACAAGTTCTGAAACCCATCCAGATCTCTAGTTGGGATGGAATCTCTTATGCATTTTTTCTATTGGCCCAAGTGATGTGAGGACCATCCCAGTGAAACACTAGCAGTGTATGGGAAGAAAAAAGGTAGAGTCTGTCTGTTTTTCCCTTGCTGTTACTCTAACAAGGAAAGAGTAATGCAGCAACCTACACTCCCAAATTGTGCTAAAGCTGGACCATATTCTGGTCTCTTATGGCTGTTGCAAAATATATCAAAAGATAAGCTAGGGAAGAATAAGGATACTAAGTAGCAGCACAATCATGAAGCCTTTGCTGAGCTCTTGCTGTGGCTTGTGTGTACTCGTAAGTTCCTGTTGACAGAATGCAGTGTGTTAAGAAGTCAGTAGCATAATAGTTCATAATTTCATTTGCTTTGCATTTTACTCTTTTAATAAGAGTGAAAAGCTAAAAGAAGCTGTCTTCTGGCACAGCATAAGAGGTTCATCAACCATTTCTGGAGTGTTTCAGAGTTGAGGAACATCAAAACTGGCACAAGAAATCATAGTAGGAGAAAGAGGCATGACCAAAGTACATCTCCAGCAAACCTCAGCACCTAGGGCAGTATTTCCACACAGGTCTGAGCAGGTGTGGGAACAGATGCCATTTGTGCCAGGTAGAGTGCCGTGACTGTAAGATGACAGTTTTGCTGGGAAATAGAAGAGAGTAAAGGGAGCAGCAGGAGGCCTGGCATGGTACTGAGCTCAGTCCTGACTCCGCACCCCAGCTATGGCATCAGTACAGTCAGTCCTCTGGCCCTGTGCTCGCTGTCCTCCCATGCCCAGTACAATACCAGCCACCTGTGAAACTACTGACTCACACCCATGGCCCAGAACAGTCTTGCTTTTACCTGTGTTTGGCTCTCCGTGCAGCACTGCACGGTCATGTTCTTGTACAAAATCCTCTCGAGTGCTGCGGTTACTCTCTGTCCTAGCTTTGCATGGCAACCCATTGCCCAGCAGAAAAACATATTTCTACTGCTACTAAGTACTTCCTACTAGTACTTCTTCCTCCTACTAACTTCTCCCCAGTATAAAACTTCCCTACCTTAAAAACAAACTGGACCAGGAAGAGGGCTGTTGGGAAAATATTGTGGTTTCAGATAAGCAACTGCATAACCAGCTGTAGCAAGGGCACAAATGAGGGTGAAAGCAAGCTTATAGCCAGCTTCTGCACTTGCCAGCCACAACAGGCAGGTGTTTTGCTAGAACTGAGAGTGCATAAATATGGGGACACTAAAGAGTTAAAAAGATTTTCAGGGAAAGCTGGCTGATAAGAGAAGGGGAAAAGAGGAGGAGCAATCCTCTTGTGCACAGATTTTCCAGAGCCTCCAGAGATCAGTAAGCCCCAGGATGCTTTTCTTTTAGATGTTTTAATTTAGGTGGTTGGAATCTAAATAGATAATGATTTACCCTAAAATTGATGTATGGTGACAGGATATAACTTGTCATAGCAATCGGAACTGCAACAATTCAGCCCTCTCAAATTCAACCCTGATTCAGCCTAAAATACAGCCTGAGAGTGAGTCTTTTTGTAAGTCTTTTTGTAAGACTGAATCTTACAGTCTTATTCAGAAACAAGCAGTTATTTGCTGTGGGTACCGAAATAGCTCAGATATGCACCTATATGTGTCACACTTACTCGTATCTTACGAGTTCCTGGTAGCCAGCCTTTCTCTCGTTTAATTTCATCTTATTACCCAAAGATATGCCCCTTGTGCATTTGTTTTGTTAATGAAATGCTAGCTTTAGCTTTATTGGAATATCAGCTCTGTAGGGGTTGCCAGGACATATAAAAAAGAACAGCCATAAACTATGTTCATTATTATTTCAGTGCAATGCCAGGTCTGTTACTGCTTCCAAAAAGTAGGAAAGGGAGAACAGAACTTAACATGTCCCTGACCTGTCCAGAGGAACAAAACAGAGAGCTTTTATTTTATTTGTTTCTACAGTGACTCAGTCTGTAGTAACTGGGTTAAAGTCCACTTAGAAACGAATAGAACAAAAGGCCTCCTGTTAGTGCTGGACATTTTCCCTCTTCAGATATCACCAGAAGGATTTAAAAAAAAAGGAAAAAGAAAAAGAAAAAAAGCCCTCTAACAGAATGCAGGAAACCACAAGCTTATGGGAATGTAGCAGCACTTTGGAAAGGAAAACACTGCCTCAGACTTTCATCTGCAGGGCTTGCACTTTTTTTTCCCATTTTTTCCTTACCTTCTTTTCATCTCCTTACAGCTAGAAGCATTTGCCAGGTCAACACACAGCCTGGAGGAAAGGCTGGTGGGGAGTGCAGTTAAGTTGCAGGGGACCATTGCCAGATCCCAGACAGAGAAGAAAAAAATTGGCTTGTGCAGATCACTGTAGTCTGCAAGGAGACTCCAGCAGAGAGGGAGAGAGCTTTGGTGCAGCTGGAGCTTGCAATAGTTACGTGCCAGACTGAGGGTCTTGGCAGGGTCAGAACCCTGGATCCTACAAGGGGGGGAAAGGGGCTTTTTAATAATTTTTATTTGGTATGTCTAGTTTTTTTTCTTTTTTTAGCTTAATGGCATCTAAGTAACAAATTACATAATGTCCTCTAAGACTATAAAAAAATAGCTGAAATGCTTTCTGTATTCCATTCTAAGTATTGTTATGACATGCCTATATTTTCATTATAAAGTAAACATTTTCCAGCAAACATTCACCGAATTTCATTAATTTTCACTTCAACTTTTTCCTAAGGAATGTGAACTGGCATTAACAGAGAAAGCATGTTGAAATTTTAATTTGCATACAAGAACGATCACTTCATTTAATCTTCCAAGACTTCACAATCCCTGCAACTCCCAAATCTGAGGAAAATTGCAGCTGTCTAAAATTAAATGGGAAATTGAATTTAAATATTGTTTCTTGCCCACAGCTTTAGCTATTATTATGATCCTGTTTAGTACCAAAGACCATGTTAATTTTTGTTAGGTGAGCCTTCTGTTGGCCTAGATCAGGGAAACAGCTTGGTAAAAGGTGTAATGTTGGGTGTAAGGGAAGACTGGGAATGCATGGCCAGAGCTGTACCACATAAGCCAACTGTTATTTTAATTTCATCTGCTGCAGAACCATACTCTCCAGTGGTAAGCTTTTAAGTGACTTGACCAAGACCGCATTGCACATAAGTAGTTACTTTATTTAGTTAGCTGACTGATTCCATGCTGAGTTAGAGAAGTTTATCTTTTGTGTTCATAGTTAATAGGTAAACACAGTTGACTTTGCCATACTTATTTCACTGAGAACTGATGACACCAAGCAGAGAATTCAGTCTTTAAAACAAATTTCTGCTGGTAATGCTATATGAACCAGTTCCTTGTAGTAGTTGGTAATGTGTTATATACAGGGTCTCCTCTCCAGGTCATTTGGGCTGGTTTTCATATAAGAAAAAAGAATCAAAACTCAAATGACTGGTTTTCACTCAATGTGAAGAGAGTTATTCCAGGTTCTAGTGGACAAATTATCTTCTGAAAAGCATCTAAATTTTGCTTCTTAATCAGCATTTTCATTAAAATAACAAAGTCCAAAGACTCTGTTTTCTTATACAAACTCTCCTGCCTTAGCCCTCTCTAGGCTGAAGAATTTGAGCTCTCCCAGCCTTTCTTATATGCCAGCCCCTAACCATTTTAGGGTCCCCCCACTGGACTTCACTTCAGCTTGCAAATGTCTTTCTTGCAGTGTATGCAGTGAGCTGGACACAATATCCCGGTCTTGGCTGACTAACACATGGTTAAAGGCTATTTTGCCCTTAGTATGATTACAGCTGGTCACAGTTGAAAGCATATTTTAAAGCCCTATCCAGAGGTAGAAAATTAAGCCTGACTAGCCAGGGTGTTTTAAAACGCAGTTGGGACTACTTACGCTGAAAAATTCCAACATCTTACAACATGTGCTAACTAACACACTATTTAGCACTTAGATAAGAAGCATGACTCTTCCTACCTGGATAGTTTTAAGTCCAAATCTGAGGAGTTATAATTTAGATATAACAGTTACATTTAGCATCATCCCAGTAACCAGGTGTTCTAACATAAAACCATATTCTAGTGTATATGTACTGACTTGGAGCATGTTTGGTAGCTAGTCCAGTTTATTACATGAGGCACTTCAATTTCATCTTCATGCATCAACCATCCAGCTGGAAATGGGAATATGCTGCTGATTCATAAGGGAGAAGGCTCACACGGCTCTGGGTAACAGGGGGTAACTGGAGCACATTATTCTCTGCTGTGTCACTGTAAAGGCATTGCATTGCCACATGCAGAAAGGCATTCATTGCTTTTTAAGCTCAAAATCTTCCTTGATCACCAGCACTACCAATGCCAGTGTTCACAGGGAACAAGGAACGGAGAAATTCCCTGAAATTTGTTTAAGGTTCAGAGCTTTTAACTCCACCTTCCTGAGCCGAAAGAGAAGCGTTTTTTCTCCACTCCATCTGGTACAGCTCTCTGGAAAACTTCAGCTTGGCCCACGCCCTCCTCGGTCCCTGAACTTTGTAATTTTTCAGCTGCCAGAATCACTAACTGCCCAGTTTTATGTAACTCCAAGTATCTGCAGTGGAGCTGGAGAATATACACATGGAGGAGGTTTTGTGGCTTTTAAGCTATGCCCAGAAGTTTGCCTTTTTTTTTTTTCTTTGGTGGGAGGAGGAAGAAGAGGAATTTAGTAGGGGTATACACAGGACTTTTCAAAATAGAATGGAAATTCTGTCTGCTGTGAGCTTTGCTTTTGAAATCCCCCCTTTTTTTGGAAGGGGCCTGAAACATGTTTCAGGAGGAGGGGCTTGCTCTTTTATTTGATAAGTGTAAATACATCCATAATAATTTTTAGAGGTTTTCAGTACTTTGTGTTTGTTGCCTGTTGCTCAAAAAGCCAAATCTAACTTGTTAAAGCTACTGTCAAAGTCTGTATAGCCAAAAGGGACCAGCGATTTTCCCCGACCCCAAGCAGCAGCTTCCCAGATGAATATGCTGTGCCTGAGTTTCTGCAGCCAAGCAAAGCAAACAGTCATGCAGCTTTTGTGGCACTTGAAGCTTTTTATTCCAGTACCACAGAAAAGATGGCAAACACTCAGAGAAGTCAGGCAGGGCAGGGAGGATGCATTTCCAGAATCTGTAACCCCCTTTTCCCTCATCCCCTTTCAAATTATTTGCAAACCCCAAGTCAATTTTTGTGTTGGCCATTTCAAACTAAATACATTGTGGTGGTGTGTGTGTGTGAGAAAAGCAGCAAACTGCAAGAATGAGGCTCCAGCGCTATAATAACAAAACAGCAAACAGCCTGTGAAGCCAGGGACAACCCTGCAATAAACTAGCGTATCCAGAGCTTTAATCACAAGTGACCTAGCAATAACAAATCAGTGCATGCCTGTGGGTGTGGGAGAGAGATGAGCAGAAGTGAAAGAGATACATTCCCAGAAGGACAGAGAAAGAGAACAGAAATATTGAGGTGTGGAGGAGGTAAACAGGAGGAGCATGTACTTTGATTGTGTTGTTTGTACATGTACATTCTAAACAGTTGAAGTTAAAGCTTTTTTCCTGTTTCCTACAGCATGCAGAATTTCATGCATTTGCCGAATGTTGAAACAGGAGCAAAAATCAGCATCAGTTCCTCTTGGAACAAAATTAAAGCTGCAGGAAGACGCAAACTGTTAATAAACACAACATCCAAGTCAGAGTTATCTGCAGGCCAGTTGTAGTAGTGAGGAGTCAGAGGTAGGATGTCATAGGGGGATTAATCTAAATCAAAAACAAAATGGAAGTTTACAGAAGTAAATTGTCAATAAGGTTAGCTTTAAAGGGATGTGGTTAAAGAGAAATACCAAACTGTGCATAGCAGAGATGTGTTAAGGAATTGCAGTCTTTCCAGTGACAGAATCAAGTAAAATTGTAGATGTGGAGGTATGATTCTCTTGCCATATAACTTGCCGTATAGTCTTGCCATATAGTCATGAAAGGTCATCTCGCAGCTTGCAAGACTACCTTCCTGGATGTAAATAAAATGGAGCTTTGGTTAGGACTGCTGTGTGTCTCCCAGGGACAAGGAGTGGCTGAAATAGCAAGAGTGGACATGCGTACAAATGGAGTGATTCATGACTCCGTGTGTCCTCTGTCCAGGGGAGAGACAAATGTGTCAATGCAAACATAACTGCTGCTTCACAATCTGTAGTGAGCTTTTTTTCCTGTGACCCCTTTGGGGCCATGTTGGTGCACAGCCTGTGTGCTGGAGGCTGAATTGGTTCCCGAGTGCACTTAGTATTTAAAGACATTAATAATTTAGGGCTGTCTGCCACAGCTTCATTTGATGTGTCTGGGGTTTCTGACCTCCCCAGGCTCTAATTCCCAAAAAGCAAGGGACTGGAGAGCACAAGGACAAGGCACAGAGAGTGCTCAGCTGTGGAATACCCTTCTTGTCCGGGTATGATTATGGACTCCAAGGAGAGCCTTCCAAAGGGACTGAGATTAGTGTCTGGCAAGGACAACTTTACTGAAGTCCACTTTTTTATCAAATGTCTTCACCACATTGCTGCTGTGGAGCCAGAGTGGTTAGGGGTCAGAACAAAAATTTTTCTGCTTGCTTCTCATATCTTCTCATGGCTTTTAAGGAGGTTGATGAGTTGTTGGGTCTCTGCCACGTAAACAGAGCCTGCATGTAAAGAGAGTGCTGTCTGGTGTGTCCTTAGCCAGTGCCAGGCTCAGAGGGCAATGGAACTGACTCAGAAGGCTCTAATGGAGGTAATGACAATGCTGGAGTTTACAGCAAAGGTCAGGGACAAGAGAGCAGCCCATCTTTGGGGAAGGTCATAAATTGTTGCAAGTTCAAACTGGGGAAAGGAGCAAATGGCTGTATTTGTTTTCTCCTTTTCTTCCTGGGCTGACTTGGGAGGCTGAGTGACTGAAGTCACTATACACCGAACCTTATGCATTCCAGGCAGTGTACTGATCAAAGCCGTCCAGGGACATTGGTTGTGTGGAACTGGGACGTGGTACTCTCTGTGTGTTGTCACATTAAAGGCTTCTTTTCTCCTGAATCAAATTTGGGCAGTGTACTGGCATAGGACTCCTTCCCTCTCCACCCTGCCCAGGCCAGCTGGCTCATGGAAGTAGAGTTTGGCAGGTATGTTTCAGGCTGGGTGCATATCAACAGTGTCCACCCTCTCTTGAAATTCCTAGTCTTACTTGAACTGCTGTTGAAGGAATAGAGTTACTTTTGCAGAGGATGAGGAGAACTGGAAAGAAAGAGGAGGTCAATAAGTGCAGTTTTGAGCACACGTGCAGAACTCCTCCATGGAGGGTGGCAGGAATGACAGAAATGACAAGAGCAGCACATTTGTCATGTGGTGCTGATAAGGAGAAGCGGGCCAGAGCCTCTCCCTGAAATTGCACAGGAGAGACGAGCCCAGGCTCCCTCTTACTCCCCAGTGTGGGATGGCTGTCTGAGAGGTCAGTCCTGGCGAGGCACACCATTACCCTGTACTTTCAAGGCCAAAGTTGCCCAATGTCCCCTGTGACCTCGGAGAGGTGTGTGCACAGTGGAGGGCAGTCTGTGCACCCAAAGGCTCCCGGCTTCTGCTACTGCCAAGTGAAAGAAGCCAAACCTGGCTTTCCTTTATGGTGTCAGGATGCAGCTCAGAGGATATGCATATATTTTTCTAAGCTACACGAGTTGACACAGCAGACAGCCCCAGCATGGGAGGAAAAGGTAAAACATAGTGACCTCATTTCAACAAAAAAACCCTCATCCATCATGCAGAGAAGTTAGTAAAAAACATGGTGATTGAATATGTGCCATCAAATAGCTTCAAATCCTAAGTCACCCATGCCCAAAAAAAGCAGTGCCTGTGCCCATTTGGAGGAAAAGATAGTGCTTCATGGTTTTTTCCTTCAGTCTGTGTAGCCTCTGAATCCTCTACACCCAACCTGCTTCTTTGGACTTCCTTACCAGAGGCAAAGAGTTAATTTCAGGAGAAAGGAGAATTTCTCTGGCTTTGGATGATAAAAATTATAAGGAAAAATCCCAGTGTGCTTGGCAGTATTTGGAATGAAGTTGTTAAGTCCCAGCTTTGCATCCTGAAAATTAGCATTCTGATAACCAGGACCTGTAGTATCACAAGTGGAAAGGTGATATTCCAAATCTCTAGGTAGCACGTTTGTGAAATCTAGCAGTTGCCCTCAGAAAAGTGTTTTGTTAATTTCCTTTTTAATTCCTATATCCTTATTTCTATTTTGTTTCTCTTTCTGCTAAAGATGATGCAACAGATTCAGAGCTTTAACTTTTGGGAGCATCAGATGCATTCAGATTTGTAATTGGATTAATGCAGCAAAATAACGGGTTAAATCAAAACACACACAAACCAAAACATTCCTGTTTTCTAAGAAAGTTTGGTTCTTGATTCAAACATATTTAAATTAAATTCTTGTTTCTGCTACTAGCCAGAAACCATGGTGAGATAAATGAAATCATATGGGTGGAAAAAGGAGGCAGAAAAATTCTCAGTGTAACAATGTTTCTTTGGCTGCCCTGTCATTGAATGAAAGGGGAGTATTTCTGTCCATTCCACTTTGCAACTGACTAGGTACACTAACTTATTTGTTTACTTCTGAATGAGTTGACTTTTGCAGGAAACAGACTACTGGCATGATCTGGTACAAGAAGCTTGTGTTATTGTCTGCCTGGCCTCTTACTGGATGGATCCAACATGCTTTCAGCAAAAATGCTGCCTGCTTCCACTGTCTTGTGCTCAGTCATTAGCAATGATGGGCTCTTGCAGGAGCTGTTAGGAAGTCTCCAAGTCTCACTGTGACCAAAGTCTCACAAGATTGTGAAAAGCAGATTGTATGACAAGATGATGACAAGGCCAAAGAATGGGCCTGATGGAAGGAGTAGGTGGCAGGAGAGAGGGAGAATGGATCTACTATGTGCTTATCCTGCACAACCTCGTGTAATCACAAAATTACATGAGGGAAAATTAAATTTCAGTTATTTGTGTTTCAGTGAAAAGTAAGGAGAAAATGTGGTGACAGAGGAGAAAGTTCTAGGTGTTGGACTGGAGTTGAAAGCAGTATATAGATGATTCCTGTCTGAGACATTGGTTTGTGTATGGGGTAGTACAAACCACTCAGACCCCACTAGTTCCCCCAGCACCTTCTCAGAGTCACAACAAGCCTCAAGGAGTGTCAGTAGTGCACCTTCAGCCTGAGTGGACAAGCCAACCATGGTGGTCTTTATCCCTTTACAGGAACAGCAAGACTTGAGACCCGGAGTCACACAGTGGGTCTGGTTGTTCTCTTGTGACTATTGTACAGGGCTGTGACTCCATCAACAGCAAAAGTTTCACTCCGACTTGTGACTGGGTGTGAAAGAGGTATTAAGCCAAGGAAGTCCACAGCAGAGCAGAGCACACAGCTGAGGACTTCCGATGGCCTGGTGCAAATTTGTGTTACGGCATTGCATTGTTACTTTCATCTGTACTGGAAAAGGTGCAGCAATGCTTTGCAGTGAGCAAAACCTTGACAGCCTTCTCACCTCCCTTGCACTGTGTCAGCTGGCACCTCCTCTCTCTCTGGGCACACATTCTCATTGCACGAGAAACCACGAGCACATTGAGGCTGCACTGCTGCAAACAGAACAACGCAGTCGCACCAGTGGGGACTAAGTGCGGAGCCCTTTCCTTCCCCTGCTCCTGCTCTTTCTCCCAGGACAGATGCCAAAAGCTGTCTGTTACTGCAGGTTACCATGAGCCTTGTCCCTGGGTCTCCCAAAGTGCATCTTAAGTTTCTGGCAGCCGGGCTTGGAGGACCCAGAAACAGACCTTCTGCCTGCTTCAGCAGCTCCACATCGTGCCTTGCTAGTGCTGACCTTCCCTGCCCTCCGGCCTCTGCCCTTGCCTCTCGACCTGTGGGATTATTCCTGCTGTGCCTTCTCCAGGAGAAGGCCCCTCAGCTGCTGCTGTAGTGTCGAGGGTGACTATGAGAGAGGAAAGAAGAAAATCCCCCTCCCATGACTTGCTTTTGTGGTGGGCAGAAATCACCACTCTGGGCACACTGCTGAAGTGCCGCTGGAAAAGCTCTGTTATCCCTCTGTGCACTGACCTCCTCCAGGCCACTGTTCTCCCCCCACAGCATGCTCAGCTGCCCTTGTTTCCAGCCATGAGGGCCCTTAGAATACCAAATTCTGCCCATCCTGCCCTATTTTCTAGTTTTGGTCTGAAGAACAAGACTGGAGTTGGGGATTTAGCTGGAGTTTATCCTTGCCCAGTCCTCATCTCTTGAAGGGCTGGCTGCCAGTAATGGGACGAGCCGCTTCCTTGGTTACTGCACCACAGGCCACGGGTGCTGGGAGGGGGAAGCAGGGGAGTTTTTTGTTTGTTTGTTTGCTTTTCCCTGAGCCGTGAAGCTCTGGGCAGTGCTGAAGGCAGGATACAAGACCTGACGGACAGGATCTGGTTTTAGCCCATTCTCCCTCCCCTCTCCCGGAGGAGTGGGGCTTGTGGCCCCAGAAGTCTTTCAGGCCCTGCCAGCGGGGGAGTGAGAACTAGGCCCACGGATTGCATCAGGAGTCTTTTTTCTGGTCATGCTGGTTGGTTATAATGAGAAAATACTCCAAATTCCTAGTGAAAAATCCTTTCTTCCTTTCATTATTACTGGGCCAGACAAGCTAAGCTAGCACCACAGCCCTGAATGGTGGCTGGCTAGTGGTGCACACAGTGGTGCCAGGGTGGGAGGCAGGGCTCCTGAATCCTCATCCCAGCACAGCTCTGTGGTTTTTTATATAAACCCCAAAAAATCAGCTAACTCATTGTACATTCTGTCTGAACATATCTGGGCATGAAACAGGGTCAGTGATACAATCCCGAGTGTTGTTTAAAAGCTCAGTTAGCTAAGTAAGTAAAAAAGACCTCACAGTGAAAGATACTTAAATGCGAAATTTGAGACTGTCTCAAATTTCATTTCTGAGCAAAGCTGCTTCCAGATGCAGGAGCGAATACCTTAAAAATGTCCTTCTTTTTTTCTTTTTTCTTTTTTTTTTTTTTTTTTAATTCCTCTTCATCATGTTTTACAGAAATTTAACTTCTGTTCTAGACAGTAGGTTGGATCCAAAGCAGATGAAGGCTTAATTCAAGGTGTCTTGCCTCACCACTGAGGCATTTGTAGCAAGTTGTGACTGGAGGAAGTCAGCAATGCAAGCTTTTCTGGATAATGTATTGGTTAAATCTTATTGGTGGACTGTGAAATTAAATGAATTAATATTTAGGAAAGATTTTATGATTTTTCAGCTGCAAACCTTGCAAAACTGAGTATATGCTCACTGGGTAATAGACTTGTCATTGAGGCATGAAGACAGTCTGTGTAGTCCTCATAGGTGTTGAACTGAGGAGATTTATCTTCATTTATGTGTGGCTTGATTATCTTTGCTTCTGTCTCGGGGTGTTTTTTAGTACTCTTTCTTTCTTTCTTTCTTTCTTTCTTTCTTTCTTTCTTTCTTTCTTTCTTTTTTTTGTGTGTGTGGGATTTAGATTATCACTTTAACTCCTGGGAACTCTGAGAAGTAGGTTTTTTTCTTCTTTGGAGAGTGACACTAAATTTCTTACACAATTCGTTTGATCAATATAAAATCAACAGCAACACTAAAGTATTCATTCTCACTGTAGGTGCACTTCATCTGTGGGGGTTTTACTTCAAAGCATAATGAAGAATAGGATTCACGATTTGTGTATATACTATGTTGCCAGTTTCTGTCCTGTTTTGTAGAGATAACCTTCAATTCCTTCCCTGTACGTTTCTCATTGTCCTTTTTATTTTCTGTTTCAAATCACAATTTTTCCATGCTTTTCTTTGGCCTTCTCTAAATACTTTTAAAATACTTATTAACTTCTTAAGAATCCTCTTAGACAAGTAAATATCTTTTAACAGTAAAATCTTTACAAGGTGGGAAAAGTGAGGTACAGAATATTAAAAAATATAATTACTTAATGAGCTCAAATGTGCTTCAAAACTTCTAGGTAACTTTTCTTGTCAGCCTTTGAACATCCTTGAAATGAAAAACATCAACTCTGTGATGGTGGGCAAGGAGCAGACACTGAACACAGTCATTTTGGAGGAAATCCCTGGGAATTCCAAATACCCATCATAGCTCCAGATGGCCTGAAGGTCGTATTTTAGATTGCAGTATTTCCATTGATTTTTGGAATGGTTCTGAGACATTTCCAGATGTCTTGATTAGAAAAGGTGCTGCTAAAGGCTGAAGCTTGGATCACCACTATAAAGATATAAGAACATCATGGAAAAAAATCCTATCCTTCTTTCTTTTGGTGCTTATGTAGCCCCTATCAAAATAATATCTGAGCATCTCATACATATTTAAAAACAGAAATAATGATAACAACGTCTTTTTTTCTTCCCAGTCTGTAAGTGAAATAGCTTGATTTGTTCAAAGGACTTTTTCCTTGTGGGTTCTAAATATTTAGCTGTGGTTTTCCACAGTTTATCTACTGTTCCATTACTCCACTGAGAGGAGGAAAAAAAGATGCCATTTCCATTATTTCGTAGAACTCAAAAAGCCACAGTGTTATTTGTTCCCTCTACTGATTCTCATGTAGAGCATAACCAACACCATTCCCAGAGTTGTGCGTTCATGCCTTTATTTATCCATAACCAGGGATGTTTTGGCAGGATTTAGTGTTGTGTATGCCACATGTGATGTTAGAAGAAGGCTATTATATAGGAAGGCTGTATATGTTAATATTAGCCATGCACAGGATGGGTCTGGATGTTTAATATTTAACTGTAGAATATGTTTGAGAAATCATTATATTCCTTTATTAATACTCTGTGAACTTGATAAAGTAACACTGTGTTACACAAGGGTCATTTTTCTCTGTTCTGTCTCTCTTTCTGGACTCAATATATAGCACACTGTTTTAATAATCAGCCTGACTTTTCATTCAAATTTCTGCTTTCTCCTTTGAGATAATGGTACAACTCTGTATTTTCCACATCATTATTGTTTAAAAAGCAGTGTAGAGGATTGCAAAGGAGTTTCCTGAAGCTACTGAAATTTATGGCCACTGTTAGCTCTTCTCCTGAGGGAGTTTTGAAGTTTCATCCCTTCTACATGTCAAATTTCTTATAAGTATCTCCCTGAAAAAATCTGTAGGCCTTAAACTGAACAGGTCACTTGTGCCAAGAGAGGTGGCTTGTGATTAACGAACCAAGATGCTGCATAGCAAGTGAAATCAAAACTCTTCAAATCATCCCGAATGCAGTACCTACTGAAAGTAAAGCTTATAAGTAAGTAAAGGCCATAAAAGTGCGCATCACGCTGTGATTCCAGTCCTCAGCGTTGTACACTCACGTGTCCACGGTCTTGACTGGAATGGGGCCACATTCCTTAGGTCACTGTGTAGACCAGCTTTTTTTGACTGTCATGGTTGTTTCCGTATCCTGCATCAGGAGATCTTGATGCTGTGTGCCACTGTGACAGAAGACTGTTCTTTGAACAGAGTTTGATAATTGCTGGTGTGCTAAATTTTGCCTCTTCTGGCAGCATCACCTCTATTTTCCTGTGGTTGACTAAGCAGCAGGGTTTTTCTTTGGCTCTTTTTCTTCTGAGCTGAGGAATTCAGATGTCTGGGATACGGCGCTCTCTGTTGTAAAGTGAGTGCAGTATGTAGTTAGGTGTCATAAATGCTCTCCTGGCATCCAAGGGTGCCGTCTCTCACACATTTATACATGTCTTATGGTACGGGAAAGATAACTGAGCCATGTGGGCTTCTGTGGTTGCAGAAGTGTGTTAGTGTATCATGACCCTTTGGAAGGAGAAGGAATGTGAGATGGGTCTTCATCTTTTACATTCACGTGCAAGTAAGTGTTAAAGAGAGGAAACAGCATTTTGTGATCATTATAGCTAAAGACTGCTGAGAAATGCTATTATCTGAGTACTTTCCACCCGTTTCCTCATAGTAAAAAATAAATTTCCGAATTAAAAAATATTTCTCTTTCAGAAGTGTCACATTGTTTCCAAGTTGCACAATCTAACAGTAGGAAAAAGTAATTATGAATAACACAGAAACAGTCCTGTTTCAGAAATAGGATGCAGATATTTGTCTGAATGTATCATCTGCAGTACATTTTATGAAATATTGACTTTCCTGTAAGAACCTCTGTTCTTCAGTAAGAACTGGAAAGTTCCCTTTTGCCCTTAAAAATGTAACATTTTCTTCTGCTGTCCAAAGAAGGATCTCACAGCTAATAATAAAGACCCATCAGTGTTTAAGTGGAAACTTCAAAAAGTGCTTTTCTTTTGTTTGTTCTGACAATATGGCAATTTTACTGTCATTCTTAAGTGAAAATACCTATAGTTTGGAAACAGGATATCTTGCCTATGTCTCTGTGCTTGTGATATCTAATCATGAAGTTTTTGATTTGGGAAATGATTCTCCCTCTTCTTTACAAATTTGAGCACATACAAATATTCCAGCAAGAATTTTGCTGGAAATTTCAGAAATTCGGCAGAATTTCAGCAGAAAATGCCTGCTCATGTGTACAAAATGTAGTACTCCCGTCGCTGTTCTCCTAAGTCCTTCATTTACACCCATCCATTTTGGGATCTGTTTTGGAATCATTCCCACTATGGTAAGAACCTTTAAATGACTTATGGAGACTTAGGGTCGGTGGCTTAGTTTGCCTTTTTTTCTGGCCTAATTCTCCCTCATCTTGCCCCAGCCTTATCTGCCGTTGGGTACACTCTCCCCACCATTGCAATAACCTTGACCTTCTTTTACCTTCCTTTTCTCTGCCCATCTAATCCCAGACACCAAGCACTTCCTGTCTACCTACAAGGCAA
>WAAG01010628.1:0-10110 GCA_013390105.1 Tichodroma muraria | reverse complement strand
AGGATTTTGTAGTGATGGGAATCATTCTTGTTTGTTGCAGAGGCTGGGGGTGCTAAATGAGTCTGGGACTGCAGAAGGTAGAAAGACCATCTTGTACAGTAACCCCATGGTATCCTGATGAAGTGGCTTCTCTTCCTACCTCTGTTTCCTGGGAAGTGTTTCCAGATGTCTGTTAAAACTCCCTTCTCAAAGGCATTCAGAAACTGTGTGCCATTGCTTTGTGGGTGTCTGATGGCAGAAGCTGGAGAATCAAGATGCAGAACTACTCAACACTCACAATTGCAGCTAAACTGAATGGGGAACTGTGATTTTAAAAGCTATAGAATAATTAGTGAGATAGATTTTAAAAAAAAATCATTCCTATGTGTATGAAATTGGCCTGTCAGCTCTAGCTGTCTGCATTTCTGCTTGTTCAGAGTAAGAATGTGGATGACAATTCCCCCTAAATGTGTACAGGTATTATTGTACCTTGTAGCTGATGGAAGCATTATAAAAATTAATGCTGCTGTGAAATCTGGGACAATCAACATTATTTCTTTCTGTGTATTGCAATGTGACATGCTTTCACATCTTGAACTTAACAGATAAAATGGAATCAGTAGATGCTTACTAAGAATATCCCAGTGAAACACTTCTGCAAGACAGTAGTTTTTATTTTTATATGGATGTAGCAGGACTGAATTGACATTGTCCAGGCAACAATATTAGAAGTTGTGTATTTTGACTACTGTGCTTTCACTGTAAGTATTTAAGTACTTACAAGTACTAATATATGTAAGTAATATGCTGACTAGGATGTTTCAATAAAAAATGGTTGTGTTGGTACCAAGCTTTCTTTATATTTCTTAGATGCTGAATCTAACTGAAATAAACCGTGTTTCTTCTATGTTGCATCTTTTCCCATTTTCAGTGCTGAGTTTTCTTTTATACTTCAGCTTTATTATCAAACTATGAGGACATTTAAAGACTGTCAAAGGCAGTGTCCAAATGGGGTTCGTATTCTATAATACTAGTAAAATGGGAGTAATCCATTTATAATCACACCTGCAGTCTGCTAAACTGAAATATCCAGCTCAAAACAAAGCTCTTTTAGAACTTTGAATTTTGATTCTAGCTTCATTAAGGCTTACTACCTCTGGAAAGTTTTCAAAAACAAGACTGTCATTGCAGAGTCAGCAGAGTCATCAGCAAAGTCATCAGCAGAGGGGCTGACTCATTCAAAAAGCATATTGATGTAATGGGAGCTCGACTGGATTAAACACTCTGAAGGGAGGGTTTAAGTAAATAGACTTTACATGGTGCTCTGTTTGGTGCCCTCTTTCTTGCCCTCTCTGTTCTTACTAGAGACAGGTCCATATGATGGGAAGACTATTCCAAGTTGATTGAAGGCTCTGAATTTCATCAGCTTTTGAGTGTTCAACATGAAACGTTAAAACCCCCTAACAGTCAGATAATGATCAACACCTCTCTTTGGAAAAGCTCTTTTCTTTGAGCTAAGCCTATAAAATATTGGTCACCTCAGAACATATTGATCAGCCTCCTTCCCCACTAGCAAAAACCCCCTCATCTGGGCAAAACTAATATTGCTTCTACAGATTACCATGAGTATCAGAGCCTGGCAGGATTTCACTACCTTCAGTTTCCTCTAGCAGCAATTCATAACAGTGATTTAGTAAGTTCTGTCCTCCTTTGGAATATGGCCACGGTTTAAACTGCTTAGAGGCAAGTGAGTCAGATCAGGCTGAGTGCTACCTCCAAGCTAATCCCCTTTTCTCAGTCCAGCGTTCCCTTCTGGCCTCTGTGGTTTCGTCTTTGCAAATAGCACCCCTCCATATTGCATTGGTTGACTGCTTCTGAATTTGTATGCAATATGATGTAAGGCAGCAGATTCTCTGGCCCACAGGTTATTCAATTTACAACCTTAAAACGTAAATTATTGATAAATTTCTGGTGCTGCAAAAACAAGTGGAATTTTTACAAAGTAAGATCTGGACATGATCTTTGCTTGAGTTTATTATTCTGCCCGTTGCTCCCCCAAGTTTCCCATGCCTGTAGACAGACTCAGTTTAATATCCATCCCAGATATACTGCCATCTCCAAGTTTCTGGCAGTCGCTGTTATCTGTCACACTGACGTGCTGCACAGGAAAATTGTTCTGCATTTTTTTGGTGAAGAAATAAAAAGTTATTGGCATAGGTAATTTGGAAGCCAGAGCAGCTTTCTTGCCCAGTGAGATATTATTGTGTTTCAGAAGCATCTGAAGGGAGTCAAACCTAGTCCACGCATATGTTCAATTTTACATGGTGTGCTGAGGCCAAAATTCGGGGCCAGCTGCTCCCGAGTCTCTGGCATGTGCTTTTCTTTAACCACATAGAGCGTTGCCTGTCTGTATCTGCTTCCACAGTTGTGGCTTCAGCTTCAGAGCCATATATATGTTTCTTAGCCTCTCAGTGTCTTCATAAAAAAAAAAAAAAAGAAAAGACGTCATTTGGAGTTGTCTAGAGAAGTGGTTTGCTGTCTTTTGGCTTATTAAACTGCAGTAGTACTAGAAAATATAATGTGACAACTACTGCCTGACTTTTGCATCTATACGGAATAGATTTTAATGTTGTTTTAAAACTTAGGCAGTATAGGAAATGAAGCCTCAAAATTCATGTATTCTGGCTGCATGTAAACTAGTACTTTTTTTGTCACACATGAGGACAGAGATTAAAAACAACTTTATAAAGTATTTATGAGGTTTTGATTTACCACAATTATTTTCTCTGGCTTTTAGAGTCTCTGAATAGTATCTTAATGCTAGATCATATTTTCTGACAGCAAAACACCAGATACACTGTAATGATTTGGCATTCAGCCTTTTGGAATGAAGGCCAAAACTGGTTAAATAAATCTTTTTCAATAGCAAGGAGCAATGATTGCATTGTAAACTCTGCATAAATCTGTGATATTACAGAAAGCAACTGTTTTGCAATAAGTTGAATTGAAAAAAAAAAAGAACTATGGAAAAAATTCCCCATACTGGAAAGATGTCAACATGGCATTTTGCTACCAGAGTCTTCTTTCTATACTGTTGCAACTGAACTTTTAATAATGTGACAGAAAGTGTTTTTCTTGATTATTGTGCTCAAGGTTGTGTGAGAATCCCAGATTGGAGTAGTATTTCATAAAAATATTAACCTTATTAATAACACAAAAAGCACATTGAGATTCCTAGTAGTCAGTTCTACACACGGCTAAGAAAAGGTAGGTGGTTTGTGAAATAGCCTGAGCTCATGCTACACAAGAATTCTATCAGGAGGGGCAAAGCTCTGAGTTACTTTGTATTCACCTGGAGCCAGTAGTGTAAATATAGTCATGCATTTACTGCTAGCGGTGTATGACTGTAGGTCTTAGAAATGACACAAGACATCAGGGTTGCTGTGCTAAACGCTCTGCAAGGGTGTAGACAGACATCATCCTCACCCAGAAGAGCTTGGAGTTTAAAATACGGATGTCTCAGACCTGATGGAAAGGGAAGCATACGTTTAAGAGAAGCAATTTGTGCAAGCCACAAACTGCCAGTGGCAGCAGTGAAAGGAGGAGTGTTCCCAGAGGCTGAGCCCCATGGTGCAAGCTGTGACTTTCGGTCCGCAGGAGGGTACGTTTGCTTATTTTCCCTTCAGACTTTCGCACATGGAATTCCTGTGTGGGAGCACGGAGCCACATTCTGGTGTGACAGTGCAGCCACACGGGTCCCTCTGGCAGCTCCGTGCGCGTGTCAGGCAGGAGAAACGAGAGGGCCCCACGGTGCTCCTCAGGTCAGGGCCTGGGAGCGGAGGGGCAGGTGCCCTCTGTGACCCCCTGCTCTATCTCTTCTTGAGAAACTACCTCGGTTTGGCTTTAAAAAGGGCCAGAACCAGCTGAACAAATGTATGGCTGTTTGGTGTAACATTTCCGTGCAGTTCAGGTTAATAGATCACTTACAGCGCGAAGACCAAGTCTGTGTTCTCCAGGTTGTATGGACTCTACCTCAAAAGAAATAACAATAATGATAACAATAACAATAATAATGATAATGGCAATAATACCTGTTTAAATTTTACATTACTAAAAAAATGATGCCCAGGAAAAGTTTGTCAGCGGAAATGGCGAGGGAAGGACAAGCCAGGATGCGAAGCGTGTACTCTAGTGCCGTTCATGGCTCATGAAGCCCTGCGAGGGGCAGGTTTTGGCTCCCTGGGCTTCATGATGAGCCTTCTTATGACGGCTCGGAGCTCAGCAGAAGCGAGTGAAGCGGCGCCGCAGCTGCCGGGGCTGTGCCCGGCCCTCCGGCACCCCGCGCTGCAAGGGACGAGGCAACATCGCCGGGAGCAGGCGGCAGCTGGGAGCCCCGCACGGGGTGGTGGTTAGGGAGGGCTGCAGTGAGTGCAGGCATGTAGGAGAGGAGCATTGGAATACATCCAGAGCCCAAATCCTCGAGTCTTAGCGGCTGAAAGATGTCAAATGCTCTCCTCAGGCTGAAAAGCGTTTGGCATGCTCCCGGAGTGTGTCGGGACAAGACTGGCACGGTGGTGCTCCAGGGACCACGAGGAAAACCTTAGGATTACAGCTGTAACTTGGCCACTTCCTCACTTACTGCCTTCAATTCCAAACCTCTCAACCCATCTGTAACGGAGCGACGTCCCAGCGTGACGCACTTAGCACATCTGATTGTTTAATTACTATCTGCCTTTGCACACAGCTAGAATCACAGCTTCACCTGCTCATGTGGCACCCACATGTGCCGTCCTGAACATCAGCGTGTGAGCGGCTTGGGATCACTGCCACTCTGGTATCTTCTTCTTCTGCCTTTGTTAAAGCTCTTCATTCCAGCTGCAGCTTCTGCACGCTCCCCTAGGTGCGGAAATGCAAACGCATTCACAAAGTAACAGGGCAACTAGCAGAACCTTTGTTTACTGCTTTGAAAGTGAAAACCGCCCTCTGAATAGAACAGTTAAAAAGAATCTCTGTACAGCAGCTAAATGTTTGCCAAGCAAACTAAATGCAGTTTTAAATACTGGTATTTACAGTTTTTAAATTTTAGAGTTTTTTTATAAGCTTCCCATAATTTGAAGCCACATGGACTTTAATTAAGTGCTGTTGATGGCTGGTAAATGAATTGCAATAAACACAACATCATAACTGTTCTCTCAGAACTGTGTCAGAAAATACATTTTCATTCTGAAAAAAATCCACTCCAAGTGTTTTCGCTTTCATTATGCAAAGAATACATCCCCTGTCCTCATACTATGGAATTTTTAAAGTTATTAGGTGTTTATCTTCATTTCCAGTGTAAAAAGTATTGAGCTGAAAGAGGCAAGACAGAGTTGGAGGCAGGAAGATGTAGGCAGAAAAAATTTTGAGAAAAGCTGCCAGTAAAGTTATATCCAGAAAAAGAATGCAGGTAAGAAGAAAAGGCAATGGGAAACTTCCTGGAATCAGGTATACTTGCTGTGTGTACTAATTACATCAGTTTGCTCCTGGTCCTGTTCTGCAGTGGAGAACATAAGCAATGTTCTTGGGATGCAGCCTCTGTGTTTGATGCTGTGACTCTTGGGTCATGCTTTAATTCAGTCATTCAAGGTGAGGGGGCCAGAGAGCAGATAAGCCTTTTTTTCAAGCAACTGTCAACAAGGTTTGTAAAGTCTGCTTAAGATGATACCTGAGCAGAGGCTGAGTGATTTAATAAACTGAGAGCCGTCTTGGGATTTTGCATCCTTTCCCATCTCTGCCACTGCTTTCCTGCTGAATCACATATTTAGCCTAGTGTCTGTTTCTTATTCTGTTAAATGGACACAGTAAGCATTGCAGAAGCAATCAGTAATGTATTTTTCTTTCTAGACAGAAAATGTGGTAACTGGAAATTACTTTTATCTGGGATGTTTTAGAAGAGAGGGCAGGTTTTGTGTGGTCCCATTGTCTCCTCTCATCCTTGCAATACTATAAGGATGGTGTTAGTATAGTTCTTTTATAACTTCTGCTTAGTTGTTTCAATTAATTCAGAATAAATGTGCATCTATGTCCTTTGGGGCCAATTTAGAATGCTTCTTTCTTAATATTCTCTCAAAGAACTTGAAGATATATATGAAGTGAAGTCCCTGTCATGGCAGAGGAATCTAGCAGTCAGGCAGCAATTGGTCATAGAGCACCAAAATTAGAGGTAGGGAGTAGAAAAGAAATCTTAAGAGTCACTGTTTGGGAGAGGTTTAGATATGCAGAAGAAGGTATTTAGAAAGCCTTCCAAAACTTAAGGGTGCAGCTTTACACAGATACTTATTTTAGCAAAATACATTTTAAAATTAGTAGGCTATTCTCTATTTTCCTGTCAATAGTGTACTCAACATTTTCAAGTAATTGTATGTCAAGAACATCACAAATGTCTGCTTGCTGTCTAATTGTGCTGACTACTAATTTCTAATCTGATAATAAGCAGTGAATTGGTTAACAGTGTTGGTACTTAAGTGTGCATGTTTTGCTTCAAGGCTGACACCCTGGCAAGATGAATGGGGGAAGTTAACTTGCTTGATGCTATTGTTTTAGCTGGTGAGGATGAGAATTCAACAAGATGAAAGTATGTTGGTTTACATTGTCAAGGCTATCTTCACAACCAGAAGCTAGAAACTTCCTTTATTATGGGAAAACAAACACATAAATTCTGGGAAATAGAATAAAACACTCCATTAATCTGCATGAAAGCCTTAAATCATTCAGATTCATGGATTTGCTACCTGTGGTATTTTTTTCTTCTGCATTCAGAATAAGAGTTTGTTGGGATCAGACGGCATCACTGTTTGCATCCACTGATGGTCTAAGAAATGACTAAAACCAGATACAGTAGACATCTTTTCTTAGGAATAGAGCTGTCTGAAAATGGTGCAGAAACAGAAAGTCTAATAGAATTCTACCCTGTTCTATTGAAATCTATTCAGAAAAATAAATGAGGTTCTATTTTTGGCTTCCTTTGCCTTGTTGAAGAGTATAGGATAACTCATTTGATCTAGTTCTACACCAGCTTCTCAACTGTGAAATAAGAGTGAGTGAGTTGTGCATATTTTCTAAAATGTTGAGTAAATACAGATGAAAAATTATGTAATCCGTAAGCACCAGATTGGGTGACCTTTATTCATATTGAAATAATGAGAACTATTTACAGAGTAGCCTACTGATCACTGTGAGTAAGGGTGAGAGAATCCAGGCTGGTTTTGTCTTCGCCCAGAGAATACTTCTGAACTGCTTCTGTTTTCATTTGGTTTTACAGTTCCATTTTCATAGGATTGAAGAGACCTGAAAATGACTGAAATTGCAGGTTAGTGAATGATACTGTATGTTTGAAGATATTCACACTCTAACAATCTTTGACTAAATCTTCAGTTACCAGTATCTCAGTTGTAATATCACTGCTGGGATTTTCAGAAAAATAGCATGTAATGTCAACTCTATACTTAAACTGTAACCAACAAACCCCGGGGAGCTATCAAGTTATCAGTCTTTAGTACTGAAAGCATAACACCGGTTTTAAGTATAGCTACTCAAAATAGGTCAAGTTACAGCTGGGTTGTGTTTTAGTGAACTAAAATTAATAAGGTGTTTTTAGCCAAGCAGAAAAATCTGTAAGTGTAGATACTTGTAATCAAATTCCTGATTCTATATGTTAATTTTTATTTAACCTGTGAAAATAAGGTGTACACACACATACGTACACAAAAACCACCTGTGAACTGAAGTTCTCAGTACTTTGTTGCCCATAACCTCAAGCTGGAAAGGAAATTCTAGCACTTCAGCATTCAAAATCTGGATCAGCTGCTAAGGTCTAAGGTGCTTGCGTTTGAACTTGTGTTCAAACTTGTGTACTTCTACTTTAGAAGTAGATTATACATATTCTGATCCGAATTGAAATAAGTGATAATTGGTAGGAAATAAGACAAAATTTTTCCTTTCAAATCTGAAATGTTTGTATATCAGATGTATCCATAGATGTTCTCCTTTTAAAGGAAAAAATACTTAGAGATCATGATGTAAAACCTAAATGTGAGCAAGTCACTTCTGAAGCAGCAGTGGAGGAAACGCCTTTGCTGGCCTGAGCAAAACAATTAATCATTGTCCTATATGCTCTTTAATTAAACGTATAAGGACCAAATTGCTTGTCAGATCAGCTACAGAGAGAAATTGTAGGCTTGTAGCAGCCTTCATGTTTCACGTTTGCATTAAGTATTTTTCTGTGATTCTGTAAAGATCTCTATTTTCTCTCCAGTTCCATGGTAAATCTCCAAGAGACAGTATCAGTACGGCCTCAAGTGATTAGTCTTTTTTGTCAAAGCACATAAATTATTACTGGGCTGTTAATTCTCAGTGAGTTATCTGAGATTGTTCTCTAATCCCAGTTCACTATTGCTTTTGAAAGAACTAAATTCTGTTCTTCAGCCTATTTAGCAAGGTTGTCACATGCTACCTATATGAACTCTTTGACACATGCGTCAGCTAAAGATTCAGAAAACACACACTAAGCTTGCTATTTGTGCCACTCATTGAAAAGTCAAAAAATCTAAAGATGCCTAAATAAATTACCATGCTACTAATACAACCTTTAAAAAGCCACAGAAAGCACTAATCATTTTTTTTTCTTAATCCGAAGGAAAGGAAATTAAAAAAAAATCTTGGTACTATTGGCTTTATGTATGCGTATGCAATATTTAATTTCATAATTAAGAAGTTCAGAACTTCTGAAGTGGAACAAAGACACAAGTGCCCTTTCCAAATAGTACTTTCCAAAATACAAATAACAAAGGAACACTGGATACAGTTTTAGGATGGTTCTGCACTTGGTCTTATGATGGATCCATTAAGTGGGTTTGTTTTTTAATCAGAGATACTTGCATGTTTTTCTCAGCATACTTTCCTGGACATCACACAATTTTGTGCATATGTACATAATATCTATCTATATTAGAAAACTGTTATTTCAGTCTTCCTGATGGGAAATTAAGGCACAGAGAGTCTAAGGGACTTCTCTCAGATCTTAGAGGGCATGAGTAAGAGCAGGCTAAAAGATCTAGAATTTATGGTTAGCTTCTAAAGCACTCTATAGCTTTCCTTCAGATAAATGAGTGCCAGCAATGAATTAAACTGCTAAATGTTTATTTGAAAATCAAGCCAAACATTATTAATTTAATTTGGTGAGTAAAAGAAACCCCAGCAACCCACAGTATTTCTGGAATTAACTTTATTTTGATGTGTATTTAGAGGAATGACTGAGCAATGNTGATGTGTATTTTGTGGAAAGGAAGAGCAAGATTGTTATTTTTTTCCCATCAGAAACATCTGTGTACTTTGCCAGTATCTGCCTTGGCAGTACTTTACTAGTAATGTATATATTCTGCCTTTTAGAAAACTGTTTTCCCAAGGCTGAGAAAAACTGTGAGCAAAATTATGTGTCAGGAAATATTTAAACATGAAAATACGAAATATAATTCAGATTTGATAAATTCAGTGTGAAAAGACACAGTACTTAGCAATTCTTAACAGACATTTTTAACCTAAAAATATTCTATTGGTTGAGGGAAAATGAGGGCAGAAATAAAAATTCACACAACTAAAAACAAGCATAATAGCAATGAATTTAAAACTGACTCTGGGGAAATACGGACAATTGATACAGGAAGTTGAAAATATCTTTGAAAAACTCTGTAGAAGAGGGAGGGAAATAAGAAACAATACATGAAGTATATAAAGAAAAAGTGAGATCTTAGGTTTATACAGAACAGGTTTATATCCTGTTCTCAGCAAGGGCAGTGAAAACATGGATCACAATGTGCAAAAGACAGATTTGCTCATTCATATCTGTTTTGTCAGAAAAGGCAGGAAGATCTATTTCTACCTTAAAGCTAATGAGAAGATTTTATATCCCATCAGTAGCTAGAAATAATGTTGAACAATAATTTTTTCCAATGGACAAGGTCAGACAATAGATTTGAGGAAAGTTAAGGTACTTTATTACAGTGTACTAATATTTTTTAATTACAGAATGATAGGGAAATTGCAAAAAAATTAATGCCAATATTTTTAATGAAAAATCTGTTAAAAATCATACAA
>WAAG01010611.1:0-12057 GCA_013390105.1 Tichodroma muraria | reverse complement strand
TCTATCACTGTATTTTACTGCTAGATATAACATGCCAGATTCTATACGAAGCAATGCCTATAGAAATAATCCCATATAAACTATAAGAGACATGGTATCCTGGAGCCAACAGCTTAAATGAAGATTTCCATGCTGTAACTGCCTGAATTCCAGGACTACTCTGTTTTAGATTAATCATCTTACAGTCAATAACCCACACCTGCAAAGGAAATTTAACTCTGAATTAGCACAATCTGGCAAGTATGATTAGTTTTATTCTCTGTAACTCAGCCCTGTGTGCATTGATTGCTCATCCTCCCCTTGGGAGGCGTAAATGACCGCAGAAGATGCTGGCAATAGCACATCAGTCCCAGGCTCTGAGGAATTATCCAGAGCCCACAGAAAGGAAACAATACTCACTTTTCAGTGCATTGGAAAAAATAACCTTGTACAACTGAAACCTTTCATGAAATAACAGCAACCTCCTCCCACTCCAGCTCAGGTATATCATTACATTAATGCAGACAGAAAATCAGATGCCATTGATTTTTCCAGGCCCCTCAGCTTCACTAGTGAAGAATAAGTATGACAAGTGGAGAGCATGGTAACTATACCTGCATCTTTTAAAATTCAAGACTCTTATTTTTAGGTTCTAACCAACCTATTTTCATATAGTCTCTCTTTTTTTTTTTTTTTAAATTCTGTTTTCTCCCTGTGTTTCCTAAGCCGCATCTCATTCCTAGGCTCTATTATATGCCTGACCTTGACTAGAGAACTTCTACCTTTTGTCCTTGAAAACACCACTGTGTGGGTAACCCAATAAGTTTTAGGCACACACCATCTTCCCACTTTACAGGATATACAATTCCACATCTTAATTAGCTGCTTTGCTCTGTCCTTTTTTCCTCTATTTTTATTATGTATGACAGCTTTTGGCACCTTTTCATAGTAGGCACTACACAGGAGTGAGCTTTGTGCATACTTTCCCTAGCATTAAATAAACTCCTCTCTCTTCCCATGTATGGTCCAATCATGTAATTACAGCAGTATTTACTGTAGCAGTGAATAGCAGGCAAGTATTCCTTTTTCAATATCTAGAGACTAAGTCTGGTTAATGGGCACATTTTCCATCTTGAAACTTATGACCTAACCTTATAACCTAATCTTTTATTTCTATTACACAACTTCAAAATTTCTCTTTGCTGAAAAGCCAGGTGTGGATGCTATTCAAACATGATCATTAGAGAAATTAAGGTCCTTTCAGGGCTCATGTCAACAAAGTATTTGATGGCCTTTTAGTTTATTTTTACATGATTTAGAACAATGAGTATCATAAGCTCTATTAGTACCTTGGCCAATTCTCTTGAAACAGCAGCAGATGCTCAAGGGAGCATCAAGCATCCCATTTCCCCACTATAAAAAATGGTCATGATAATTTTTACACTAGTGCTAAAGCTGAAATAGCTAGAAATAGAAAGTTTATACTCAGTATGACGGCATTGCTGCAAAAGAGAAATGTCATATGTTTTGACAGATTTCATTTTCCTCCTACCCTTTCAGTTCTTGACCTTTCCATAGCAACTATCAGCAGAGCCAGGAAGTAATACTGGTTTGTGTGCTACTTCTGATACTATCAGAGACTTGTGGCCAATTTTACAAAAGCATCTAGGTAGAACAAACAGTAGAAACAATGAGGGAGATTCAGATACCTGTTCTCACTCTGACAATCACCACGAATCCATCATAGATACAAAGATTCAGATTTAGCTTAGAGAGCAGATGAAAGTTCCTTCATTTACATTATATCAAAAATTTACTGTGATATTGATTATCCATCAGTTTCCAAGCAGGCAGAGATTAAATTAACAGATTTTGAAGCCAAAGACGACCATTATATAATTTATCACCATATTTTACATCACACAGACTGAGAAGTTTAATTCTATTACCCTCTCAAAAGAAAGACATACAGTCTTGATTTGAAAATGTCAAGACATTCATTACATCCTTCAGCAGTTTGATGCAGTGGCTAATCACCCTGACATTAAAACATGTGCTCCACTTCAAATTCCAAGTGAATTCCCAGACTCAGGTTATGGTTATTCCTTTTTTTTGCTGAAGCTCTTTAGTAGATGGCGATCTCTGCTTCTTTTCCCCTTTCTTTATGAAGTTACAAGTAACTGAGTCACCTTCTGAGTTTCTTTTCAGTACAGTTATAAACAGCCTGGATGCTTTAAATCTCACAGCAAAAACTGTGTCTTCCAACTCTTGAAATACCTGTGGGATTTTCCTTTAATGCCCCCAGTTTTTCAGTAGATTAATGCACCCCATCTTTGAAAAAAAAAAAAAGAAAAGAAATATTTTAAGGTAACGGCCGAGGAGGTAAGAGGAGGCAGCACTCACCTCCTCTTGCTGGGTATAACTCCCATCTCCTCACTGTCCCCCTCCAGAGTGACCCTCCTCGCCTGCCACCATTCATCATCCGAGGCATTGATGACGTGAAGGATGTCTCCATACTTGAAACTGAGTCCTTGGCTCGGGAGGCCACTGTCTTTGCTCTTGTCGTAGTCAAACATGGCTCTGTGAAAGGAAATAAAGATATGAAGGCAGGTGATTAGATCAGTCTGGGTATGTTTACTTCTGAGCAATTAATCGTATTTTGTGTCACAGGTAACCCGTTCTCTTTTCCAAAGGGAAAGGTACTACTCAGAGGAAAACTCTTTCCACTGTGAAGTTAGTCTTTACAGAAGCCTCTTCTTTTTTTCTTCCTGTAAGAGAAAGTGAATGGTAAAATCTGATACCAATTTTCAGTCTATGCCTTCCAGTCCTATGCCTGGCACCTACACCAGGGTAGGGTAACTGCACCCCACTTTTTGAGAGTAAGATCCTGCACGTGAATCCCAGCAAGTGCAGGTCACTCATTGTAATTACCTAGCTAAAAATCCAGATCTTGATTTCTTACAGGAAAAAAATACCTGTGAATATTTTTCCCATGTAAAATATTGTTTGAAGATCATGCCTGTCAAGAACTGATGTTTATTTCCTATATGGAAAATAATATGATCATAACCCTGGCTGCAGAAATGTTACATCAGTAAAATCCCAAGAGGTGTCTAGTAATTCCTACTCTTTCCTTGTCAGAAAGAAAGCCATGGCAATCTTTTCACTGGTAAACACTTTTGTGAGAAGGATTTGATATAATTAATTGCTATGCATTCTAGTGTAATTGCAAAGAATGACTGTAGCAGTTTCATGGTTAGATATAAGACACAAACCTACTTCTCATAATGAGGAGAACTTTAAAAGAAGTTATCAGAATTGTGACTATGCAACCAAAATAATTTAAAGCTCTGTCCTGGGTTGATGCTGAAGTGTATCCCCATTCGTCTGTTTAGCTCAAAAAATAAGTTTTGCACCTTTAAAACTGGATCTGAGAGTGAAGGGGGGAGTAGGAGAAGTGGTGGAATGTCTGAGGCAGTTGTTTTCAAAACATAAAGATAAGAGTTTTCAGCCTTCCTTCACACACGGCCTGTGTTGTCTGCAGTGCGGACGGCGGGAGAGCTTCCCTTTGCTTTTTGTTAGTTTTTGGCTGGCTGAAGCAGAGAAGTTCTCTGGACTGTGGGGTTTTTTCCTTTTTTTCCTAGAACTATTCAAACCTGCTCTGGACTGAAAACCCAGAGGAGCACCAGGAGCCCACACCTGTGTCCCACTGGGCCTGGCCTGTGCCCGGCATTTCCCAGAGCCGGAGGGACTGGCACAGACTGAGTGAGCCCAGCTGCGACCCACGGGAGAGACTTTCTGAATTCATCATCTCTTCGGAGCAGCGAGAGGTTTTGTTGTTTAGTATTGTTCATTTGTTGTGCTGGGGAGTGCTTTGCCTTTTAAATAAATAATTGTTTCCACTTTTCTCCAAGGAAATTTTTTTCCCTGAACCAGTTGGGGAGAGGGGCTGCTTGAATTTGTTTTCTAGACGGACCCCATTCAGAGGTTTCTTCCCAAATTTGCCCTAAATCAGGACAAGCTCTCATAAGCACCAACTGTGCATGGCAAGTCTGGTTCAGGAGGAAGAAAAAGCTATTTGAAATATGTCTTCTTGTAAAGACTTTAAAGTCTTGTACTAACGTCTTCAGAAATGCCCAGATAATTCCCTTCTCTGAGGATGAAGACTGCTGAGTTTTACATAATCCATAAGCTTACTTATGCTTGTGCCTTTTTTTGGTAAATGTTCTTGGAATGCAAGTACCCTTTGGAAAAATTTAATGGCTTAGCAGTGGAAAAGTTATTTTAAAAGCCTGACTATATCTTATTAAATATTTACACTCATAAAGGACTCTTAGTGGCACCAGGTCATCTGCTGCTCCTCAAGTACAGCTTTCTGTGAGGACATCTGATGAAGAAGCTCATAAATCCAGAAGCAGTTAAGTGTCATTAGACACATCTTCTTAGCCAATTGATGACACCAGATCCCTGGAAGATGGCAGTGCATACATGAACAGGCACACAACACATCATCCTTTGGGCATTGCCCTTGGCAGCAGGCAGCGGTCAGAGTTTTACCACCATACTGAACAGTCGTCTTAAGAATTCACTGATTTATTGTGCACCTTGCCATGGAAGCTGTTCAACAGCTCAAAGCCCCTAACCACACAGCTGGCCATGCTGGATACTGGGCAGACATCATGCAATCCTGATTCCAGGCATAATTAAATCACTCAAAACAAGGGACAATATCTTCTGTTACAGAGAATAAGCAGGACTCTCACATCCCTGATGCAAAATATTCCCTGATGCCAAACTGGAAATGCTCCATATTTGGCAAGTTCTAAGATGAAGCTTGTCTTACAAAAGTTAAGGAGTAGAAAGTAGGACAATATTTTCTGTCCTTGAACAGATATTTGCACCTCAGAGCCCACATATTGACTTAAAATGAGTCTGTCATCGGGCTGGCTGATGTTAACGATGAATGCAGATGGCAGTGTTTGCCACTGACTTGCTTTGATTGGAGTAATCATGTGCATTGCTAATTAAAATGAGACTACAGATCTCAGACGAGAGACTTTTTGAGCACACTTTTCATTGAATGAAAGATTTTGTAGCTGATGCTCTACAGATGTTGTTTCCTCCATTAGCAAATGAAAATGACATGAGAGCTAACTTCAGTGATCTTTCCTAAACATTTCAAATTAAGAGCCAGGTCTTGGTAACAGCTTACAAATTTGAGCTTACAACTTTGGTAACATTTCTGGCTCTGTAAAACATTCTTTTGCTGGTTGGCTGTTGGCCCAGCTATAAAGTACATGGAGATCTTCACTCCAGTCATTGCTAACTACTTTGGGCTACAGAGAGACCTGGGCACACTCATTGCCACCACCTCAGGCTGCGAGAGCAATTTGGATTGCAAAATCTAGTCCCTTTAAGAGAGTGACATGTCATTTCTAATTTTCTACCTGATGAACACCACTTAGTTCTGTTTGTACTTGGTTTTGAAGATGTATATAAAAATAACACCTCTGCATCTGTTGAGTGTCAGCTGAAGTGATACAAAATGAATGCAGCCAGACCTCTTGTTTGGTAAAGGAACTGGGAAGAGCAGACAGAAAAAATGCTTTTTTTTCTTTGCTCTTTCATGTTTTTAGACAATGACATCCAAGTCTTACAGGATACCATCTACAAGCACTGAAACTTTTGTCAGAGTTGAGGTCAGCTCTCAGCAAAGTCTAGTTCTGTGCAAGCTTCTTCACCAGGATAACACACTAAGGGGTATGTTAGACACCTTAGATAGGTTCTTCCATGCCAGGGAGAGAATCAGAAGAAAGGTTAAAAAACAGTAGCACCTGTGCTGAATATTATGAGTTGAGAAAAGGACGTAAGCAATGCAGTCCAACAAGAATCCATCCTTGCACAGAGCACCTAACAGCCCTCTCTGAGAGATGAGCAACATCATTTCAGCTAGAGAAGGATCAGCATGATCAGGACCAGACAAGCACTCCTCCAAAATGAGATGTTTAATAGGGTTATTCAAATTCAATTGGGTTATTCAAATCATCCAGAGGGTCTAAACCAAGAAAACATGTCACAGTGCCTCCTTCTCTTTGTGATGAACTAGAGGTATCTCCCCAGAGCACAAGCACAATAGATAGTGGAGAGGCTGCTCAGCAGAGCTAGTGAGCTTTCTGAACTTGCTAATATGACTGTATGCTTTCATCTGGCTGAGGCTGCTTATTCATGGGTTGCTCGGGCAGTTCTTCACAGCACTGAGCTGTAAATCATTTTTAGTATCTTCTACTGCAGTATTAAAGAATAATAATCTCAATAGCCTTACAACTTTTTAATGACATTTATCTAACAGTCTTGAACACTAACAGTTTCTTTTTTTTCTCCACAACTCATAAAAATGCATCTTAACACTTCTTAACAGTGCACTGAACAATTCTTAATAGTGCACTGCTCTCTCAGATGTTTTATATGCTCAGTTATCTGCTTGCATCCACTGTTAAGCCTTTTTTGAATCCTATAGGACAAAAACAAGAGCTTTCTCTGTGTCAGTAAGGTTTTTTTTCCAAGTCAGCTGACTCGGTCTACTTTTGAATTGGGGTAGTCAATATTTTATAACAAAGGAAATCAGTTTGAATTATTTAACTTCTACTTTAGAGCTGTCACCAGCGTTGTGATCACACCAGCATCAGAAAACTCCTGTTCAGTATCTTCTAGACAGCACATTTCACAAACAGGACCCTGGGTTACACAGGACAGAGAATGCATTTTGAAGTTACAAATACACTAAACCCAGTGACTACTATGAGATGTGGATAAAATACTGGAATAGGGAACAGAGCTTGCTACTAACCAGTTTAACAGATGTGGTGAAATCATAATTTTGTCAGCTTAGTTGTCTTATTAGAAAAACAGCAACAAGAACTGGTGTGATTATCAAAGGCATAAGGTATATGCACCAAACTTCCATTAACACTTCAGTAATTTTTTTCTCAGTTCTCAGTTCTTGCCTTAGTTTAAGGAAAACTGTTTAGTGTCTGTAAAGTATCATGAAAGTGAAAAGTGTCATTCAAATGCCAAGTATTGCCATGAAAGGCTCGGTGAAAGCTTCATGCTTATAGAAATAAAGTAAGTCCTGAGAAGTGAAGCAGGAGGTGCAAACATTTAAAAGAAGCTAGCTATCACAAATATTAGAGAATATGTGAGGCTTGCTTCTCTGATATTGCTCCAGACTTCAGAAGTGATGATTACACTAGACTAATCCCAGAAGCAGTTTGGACAGAACCTAACAGGTTTTATTTTTGTGCTTGGGTGCTTCTTAATCATTTTTAGTGAGTTGTGAGATGTGAGATGTGTATTCATGTGAGATACATGTGAGACATGTATTTCACAACAGCATTCAAATTCATTGCTCAAAAATTGTTTGAAATTAAAATACTGAGTTTATCAAACTGTAATATACTGCCCAACATGCAGTGAGGTGTCTACATGGCATGAAGGCCACTAAAACTGAGGTATCTCTTTTTCTTCCACTTAGCATAAATATTTCATTATTTGAGGCATTTCCAAAAGCTAAGCTGCCTTGTGCAGTAAGTTTCTATTCCTAATGACACCTATTCTTGCAGCTAGAGGAATAAATGACAAAGAAAATATATTAGCTGTAACAAAATAGAAAATCAATTCCTAGTGCAATCCCATATATTATAACGTATTGACCTCCATGATGTTACGTTGTTACCAGCATTTGTAACATGAAAAATAGGGTACAGAAAGACTAAGTGATCTTGCTAAGCCTTTAGCAGAAAAGGAATTTAACAGAGAAACCTTTTAGCTTCCTTAGCTAATGCTGTAAATACTACTGTTAATAGTCTTCATAATCTTCCTGACGAAGCAAGGGATATAACTGCATTTACAACACAGGAATATACTTTACTGAATGCTTCTGTATGTTCAGTGCAAAACCCCAAAATCTTCCACTCCCGTATCAATGGCCAGTAGTTTGATACAGTTCAGGTGGTGCGTGGCAGCTCTTTATTTGCATCTCTGAAATCACTTTCTTCTTCTTCTGGCACAGATGGGAGTTTGCACATAAATTTACAGACTGCTCTTTGCTATTCACTTGATTATGAAACGAAAACAACATTTAGCAAGAGAGATTTTCAGCTGCTGTAAATAGTCCTAACTCTCCTGTGAACTGCCAGCATATCCGCATACACACCACTAAAGGATATTTCTCTCTTCTCTGAAAATTTCTTGAACAGCGATTCTCAGACATCAGATTTTATATCATCCTAAGGAAGGTGTATGTTATTCTCCTCATTCACCACATCTATCCTACTCCCTGCCCTATTCTTTTTTTACAGATGGGGAAATCCAGTGCAGAGAGGTTTAATCATTTGCCTGGTTTTAGACAGTAACTCAGCATCACAGGCAGAATCAGACCCCAAGCTCCATAGCTCTCTTTTCTGCACTCAGTAATAAATGTATTTCCACCCACTTGCAGGCTCAGCTTGAAGAAAAAATTAGAAGAAGATGAAAGAAACGCTAATGTAATTCATTGCTATAGCTACAACAGAGAGCAGAGCGGCTCTCTGATTGAAGCAGCCATTGCAAGACAATTAAAGTGCAATTAAAAGGGTTAAATTTCCACGTACTGGCAAGTCAAAAAAGACTTTCAACTTCTCCTCCCAGCTTTGTTTCCATCTGGAGAAGCTGAACTGGTACATCCCATGTGTAGAGCATACAAAAAAGGTTTCTCTCTCCTTGGGAGGTTTGGGAAGCTCTGAGATGCTGCTTGCTGAGACTGGAGGCTGCTGGAATAGCCTCTGTGCCCAAGATGATTCTGTCATACATGGTCACCTTTGCTGAGAGAGTGGAGGGGGGGACTGTTGGGAAGAACAGCTTTTATTAGGAGTATACTACAACAATATAGTTTTAACAAAATATGCCTGAATGTTGGACCTATCACTCATAGATACCACGATTCCTGCTTTTTCCTTTTCTTTGCCTTATTTCTCTTTTACTCCTTTTACTTTCATTTTTTCCCCTTTATTTTGTTTCTTTTTTTTGCCTTTTTCTTTTGTTTCCTATTTTAATGATGTTGTGACTCTTTATGAAGCCCATCCTCTCAACCTTGTCAGCTTGAGAGGGACAGTGTTAGCTGTTTGTGTCACCAAAATCAGTCATGACAGGGCAGCAGTGCGACACGGCTGCCACGTTCCCTTTGGAAGTTGGCACTGATCAGGGACCATTCCCAGCAACAGTCTGGATTCACCTAAGGTGGACAGAAGTGCTGTGTCCAGCTGTGGGCACCCCAGCAGAAGGATGCAGACCTGCTGGAGTGAGTCCAGAGGAGGCCACAAAGATAATCAGAGGTCTGGGGCAGCTCTGCTATGAACACAGGAGAAGAGAAGGCTCCAAGGAGAAATTATGATCTTCCAGTACTTAAGAGACTACAAGTAAGGTGGAGAGGGACTTTTTAGAAGGGCATGTAGTAACAGGATAAGGAGAAATGGCTTTAAATTAGTAAGAGGGTAGGTTTAAGCACTGAGCCAAGGGGCATGTTCCCAGTCAATGTGCAGTTCAGGGTGTTCAGTGTGTATTAGCTTAGCTGCTCCTAAAACACCACTGCAGCAAATCCCATTGCACATTTGCATCCAAGCCTTTTCCATTTGCTATCATATTATTTCTTTACTTCATTCAGCAATTTCTCCATTCAGTCCAAGTAATTCCTTATTCTTTTTCTCCTACTGGGAATTTGGCAGAGAGTTATGTCACGGATCTCAATGAAAAAAAGGATTGGAGACAGCAGCAGTTCCAGAAAAAAATCACAAAGAAGAGGGATATATTTTCTTTATGATGTTTATCAGGAAAAAGGACTGCCATTTGTCCTCGGGGAATATTCTGCTCCTTTTGGAGATCCAGGCATGATGCTTAATGTCAGCTCTTATGAGCCAATCTCTATGTTGCCGATGGGCTTTTTTTAGTTTTTAGCAAGTGCTCACATTCTGTGCAGGAAATGGGTTCTGCAAAATTTCAACAGAAAAATTTAAGCCAACATTTTCAGAGGTAACCAGCCAACATGTTGCACTTCCATGGTCTTGCTACGCAACAGCATACAATATACTATGTTAGAGGTAAAATATCTCACAGTGAGCAAGGACTGACACTTCAGTCTTTCATCTGTGGACATGGACAGAACTAATATTACTCCAAGGTTTGCCTGGCTTTAACCCCTCCCAGCAGGAATTGTAAGGTGGCTTGAGAAAGTGAAATTCCTTCATGCTTTCTCTTGTGCCGGCACAAGGGGAATTCCTTTCAAGGAACAGACTTTTTGTTTCTTCGGCATTTTACAGGACATAAAAGACCCAAACAGAATCCCCCATCTGCTTGCAAACATCTGAAATCAAGCTGTGAGCATATGTTTATGTGATCATATATGTGAGCATAAATTTACCTTGCCATAATTTACTGACTAGGAAAGTCCGGCTGCCAGTTTCATCTGTGATAAACAGAAGCTTTTAAATACATCTGTACTGGACTCAACATAGTCTAGATCCTCAGCTTTGAGGTTTGCTTTAAAACAGGGAGACCACCTTGGGTCTGAACAGATTAAATTTAGGCATTTTTATAAACTCCAGAGGAGACCTGTAGTTGATTCTGGAAGGCTTCTTCAGCACCCCTGAGTTTGTGGCTGAAATTTCACAATAAATCCCCAGACTTGTGCATGAGATGCAGATTTCACAGCAAACGCAAACCTTATGCCAGGTTTGTACTTAGCTGTTTCTTCTAAAGAAATGAGATATTTTTTGACTGACCTTGACCTGGCCTGTGCATTATGCATCAAAATTATATGAAAACTGTCTTATTCTTGGGTTTGATTTTTTTCCTCCCCGTGCAAAGTGAAGCTGTTGTTTGATTGCATCTCTGGTTTCTCTCTGAGGCATTAAGTACAGTTTCTCAGCACAGATTTTTGTGTTGTGACATTTAAGATTATCCATATCCGGAAAAGAAATTTGAGTGGATGTCATATCAGGGATACTTTAAACTACTGAGTAATTCACCTGAAATTGAAACCTGTGGATTGCATGGATTGACACAGGAGCCAAAAAGTCATTCTCTCTCATAGTAACTTATTTGCTGTCTGAGAATATTAATTTAGGGATTTTTCCCCAGGGAAAAATAAAATAAAATAAAACATAAACAAAATAAAACCAGGTATTTCTTTCAAACACAATGAAACTGAAAGGGGAAATAATGACTTTGTTAGCACAGCCTGTAGCTACCCCCATACCTCCCTACACCCAAATGTGTCTTTCTACTACTAGAGAATACAATGCAAAAAAGCACTGGATTTAAATATTTTTAGTAACTGGTCTGCAGTAGTTGTAACTATTGCAATAGAACTCAAAGATCTGCTTTGGGTAGTTGGGGTTTTTTAAGGTAGTTTTCTCAGATACCCTGAAGCTTTCTCTTAGACCTAATCATCACCTGAATCTGTTGGCAGCTTTAAAAATTCCATCGTGGCCAGGCTGCTCACAGAATTCATTGTGCTTCCATTGGTTTATAATCAAAAGGAAATTTTCAGCACAAAAAACCCCCTCAGGTTCTCATAGCCTTCCTATGAAAAAATGATCCACATTTCTGATTTGTACGATTTGAACATAATGATGACAAGAAGACTTGTAAGAAGAGATGGATTAAGTACAATGCCTCTACTACTAAAAAACATCCCACCAGCCAAAATCCAGACAATTTTGTCAGCAAAATGGATCTTTTTTCTTTTCTCCCGAGAAATCATCATTGGAGCATTGTCAGTCTGAGCATTCTGACTTACTTCTGTTGTAAGAGGTGAGGAACTCCACAGACTTTCTTATCACGGAGGTGCTCATAACGTAATGAATCATAATATATCACAATAATTTGTTAATATCATAATAAATCTGTTTATACACTCCAGCCTTTAGAAACTGCTATTGGAAAAAAGATTGTTCTCTAGCTGTGAAAAAGTGTAGACAAGCAAAACTCACAGAAAGTATTAATGAGACAGAATATTGGCTGCTCTGAGGAGAGAGGGCATTATGG